>VXBB01000827.1:583291-604011 GCA_013399915.1 Illadopsis cleaveri | reverse complement strand
GCGGCAAGGGCCGCGCGGCGGGCTCCGTCCTGCCCACCGGCCCCGGGCAGCGACGACAGCGACAAGCCGGGTAAGTCGCGACACGGGACGTGCCCGCAGCTGGGACAGCCCGGGAGGGATCACTCACCNGAAGGGCGGTCCAACGCCGCCAGCGCGTCCTACTGCGGCGGCGCCCGGCCCGGCCCCACCGCCCCTTGCAGCCCGCCCGTGTTTATGGGGCCATGCGGACTCCGGCGCCGGTGCTGCGTTGAAGTCGGCGGCGGCAGAGAGAGTCCGGGCGGCCGGAGGGGGCGCGCCCGGGACCCCGGGACGGGGGTGACGCGTGGGTGGCCACGGCAGAGCCGGAGCTGCTCCTCCCGCCGTGCCAGCCTCCGGCCCGCCTACCTGCGCCAGACCAGCCCTGGCTGTACCTGGGCTGCAGGTGCCCTTGGGGCTTGCCATTCAAACAAAAGCAGCTCCGGCAAGTGTGAGAGTTCGTCGTGTCGTGATGGGAACCTGCTGACAGGCCGAGATGGCGAAAGCAGCATGGACCTGTAAGGATGTAGGGGACAAAGTTGTCCCGTTTGACCTTAATGCCCGGGGCTCGACTTGAAGAAAGGCTGAGGAAGGACGTGGAACTCGGTCCCCCTTGTAAAGCAAGTGTGATCCTGACAGAATATACACAACACAGGTCTAAAAACAAATTTCAGAATATAATTGAAAGTTTTTGCATGTGTGATAGGGAACTCAGCGTGACCTTCCGTAATTCTGCTTTGAGGTGGTTGTGTATCGTAGCCAAGTCTGGGTTAAATTTCAATACATTCTGAAGCATGAGGATGCATGTGCTTTATTTTATGCATAAAATTTAAGGGGTATTGCTTATACCCAAATTGAGCACAACATAAGCAATTACAAAATCCAGGGCCTGTTATATGGTTCATTAAAGTGGTACAAAAACCTCAAAAGTCTAAAAAATATTAGGAGAAAAAAAAATTAGTCTTGTATTAAACTTCCCTTGCAATTATGTTTTTCAGATAGAAATGCAGACATTTTGAGTAACAACTGTGCTTGATTCCACAGCGTTAGGGCTTTATATTGCTGTCAGCAGCAACAGAAACAGTTGGAGGAGAGAAATTGCTCACCTCTTGCCATGCTTATTCTATTCCAGAACAAATCAGCCCAAAATCTTAAAAGAGGTAGTGTCAGAGCAAGCTAAGAAGATGGTAAAAGAGAAGAGGTGGTAATGCAGGAGGGAACATTCTCTGTACCTTTTACAGCTCTGCCAAGTCTGACCAAATTACATCGCTTCTTATGCATATGAAACTGTGTTACACACATAAAGTAACAACCAGTGAGTTACCTCATACTTGCCAAAGGATGCACAGAGACCAGGAGAGAGAGATGCTTCAGTTTCACCAAAGACCAGCAGTGACTGATGGCAGAAGGGAAGAGAATTCAAAGCAAGGCATCATGTCTATTATTCTTGGACTTCAGGAAGAATGGAGTTGGCTTCTTACTTAAAGCCAAGTTTTTATATTCTTACAGCCATTGAACTTTAAAGGGAATCTCTGAGACCCCCATGCAAATGTTCTAGAGTGAAAGCATATCTGAAAGAGGCAAAAAGAAACAGCTAAAGACCACAGAAGTGTATGAACCAGAGCTGCAAAGCACAGCAGTGTGTGAAAATGGGAAGTAGAAAATACAGCAAAGTGAGAGAAAGAAATACACAAATCAAGGAGCGAAGGAAGCAATATGAAATGCATTACAAGAAAAAGCATAGCACAATAACAATAAAGAGGGAAAAAAACCGTACCCAGGAGATTTAGAAATATGCATATCTTGTAAAAAAATAAAAAGTTAAAGTGCCATAAGTGTCTTCTTCAAACAAAGCAGAGGCACCCATCATTGTATGACATGACACAGGATATTTCCTGTCCTTTTCCCAGACTGGAAAAATGTGTTATCATAGTGGCCCAGTACGCACTCTTTATTAGCAAAGTTAAGGGAAATACAGAAGGTCATTCAGAATAAAAAGGAACAAAGAATCTGGAACTTGAAAGCTGTTTTCATAACTGAAGAGGTTACAGCACATGTAAGGAAGTTACTTTTGTCATTACCTGGAGTTTTGGGGTTTTTAGAAATCTTTATTCTCTTGGGTAAATACCACCACCAAAAAAATACCCCATACATTGAAAAACTCTGAATTAAGTCATCATTCTTGTCTACACTCTCTTTTACCCCAAGACCTTGTCTGGGGGATACTGCTAAACATGATAATTGCTTTTCAAAGTCAGCTGAAGATGCATCCAACCATGTAACTGTTCCTTCCATGAACACCTGGCCTTGGCAAACTGACCTGTTCTACTGCTTCAAATAACCCATGAATGAGTGCATCTGACATTCATATAGAAGTCCCTTTTTTACCTTCCAGGCATAGAAAAGCATTACAGCACACAGCAGCTCACATTTCCTTTCCAGGAGCTATTAGGTTAGATAGATACTGCCTGTAATTTGCTCTGCATAACCTGTTTCCTTCACAGTGTGCATTGAACCAGTCTTGTGCTGTTCTAAGCTTTCTGGAGGCTTTCAAATAACATATTTAAAACACAAACCACCCTCCATAAAGCCACTCACCCTCCAAAATTTCTGTCCACACAGCAGGCCTTAACTCTTCCAAAGACGGACCTTTTCTTAAGCCAGTTTCACATGCAAAAATGGTTTCAGCTTCCTATAATCCTATAAAATCTATCTAGTCTGCTTCAGGGGGTTTTAATCTGTCCATGATCCTTTTTACAAAAGTTTTATATTGTCTTAGTTGGAAATGCAGGAATAGAATACATGAGCAAAAAGTAATGGGGTTCAAAGTTGTAAATGTGTATCTCTTTACTAACGAAAACAACCAAGTAAGATCACAGAAAGCTATTTCATATCAGCAGTAAACACAGCTGCATTTTGGTTGCAATTTCAGTAGATTTTTTAGTTTGTTTGTTTATAATCAGAGATACAGTCTGCCCTGTTTTTCTGTCTTGACTGATCTTTTCATGGAGGTGCCTCTTTCTTTCGGATATTCAGGTCACAATGTATATACAGATCTGCCTAAGTCAAAGTCTTTGTTCCATGAGGTACAATACCCTACAGCTTTAAAACCTTATAAAACATTTAAAAGTACAACAGGAAGGTATAATAAAGGAATTGGGCATATACTTTTAAACTGTTATATGACATAAAGCTTGGTTGACTACGCTGAGCTACAAATAGCAAGAGAGCTAACAGTGAGGCATGTGAAGTCCCAGCAGAGGAATTCCTGTCTGGCTGTGCACCTGCAGTGCCACCTGATTTGAGGAACCCCAAGCTACATCACAGAGTCATAGAAACATTTATGTTGGAGAACCACCAAGATCATCAAGTGAAATCATTACCCTGCACTGCCATGTCCATCATAAATCTTGTCCCTCAGTACCACACATACAGATCATTTCAATACCTCCAGGGATTGTGACTTAACCACTTCCCTGGGCAGCCTGTTCCAATGCTCAGCAGCCCTTTCAGTGAAGGAATTTTTCCTAATCTCCAATCTAAACTTCCCCTGGCACAATCTGAGGCGATTTCCTCTTGTCCCATCACTTGTTACTTGGGAGAAGAAACCAACTCCCACCTGGCTACAGCCTCCTTTCAGGTAGTTGTAGAGAGTGATAAGGGCATCAGCCTCCTCTTCTCCCAGCTGAACACCCCCAACTGCCATAGCCATTCCCCAAACAACTTGTGCTCCAGACCCTTCCCCAGCTCCATTGCCTGTCTCTGGACATGCTCCAGCACCTCCATGTCCTTCTTGTCGAGAAGGGCCCAGAACCAAACACAGGATTTGAGGTGCAGCCTCACCAGTGCTGAGTACAAGGGGACAATCACTGCCCTGGTCCTGCTGACCACACTATTGCTGGTACAGGCCAGGATGCCATTGGCCTTCTTGGCCACCTGGGCACATGCTGGCTCTTCTTCAGCTGAAATTGACCTGGTGAGGTGGGAAGGTCTGGAAAGCACACACACCTCACAAGCTTGGCTCTAAGTGAGAAAGAAAGATCAGAAAACTAAGTGAACAAAGGAAGAAGGAAGGGAAGAATGGACATGAACAATAGCCATGAGTAGCTGAAAATATACAGGTACAGTAAAAATGCCTCTACAAAAGAGATCCACAGTATTAAAGCTTAGCCACAAATATGTTCTCAACAGAACACAGAGAATAAAACCAACTGATCTCAGACTTAAGAATTGTTAATGTTAAGAATTACAGATTAATTCATACTATGAAGTTATGCTGGATACCACTCGCTAGCCAGTAAAACTCACTAAAAGAAAAGAGTTTTATCACTGAAGCTGCAGTGGCCTATAATAATACAGCATTATGTAAAGTGATATTGCTATTTTATTTATTTATTGATATTGCTCATGAATAATGTACAGTATTGCAACACTTAGTAAATGAAACAGAACACAAGATCTTTACTGGACTTACAGTACCACTGAGCAGTAATTAGCCTATTTCCAAAAATTACAATAAAAAAGGAGGAAAAAAGAGGTTCTGACAGATTTTACATATCCTATACCACCACTAACCCAGGCCAGCCATCAGCTTCTGGAAAACATATCAGTAATTTTTTGTGGCAAATATATGTGCGAGGGGAAAAAAAAAAAGCCTCTTTTTACACAGCTCCAGCATATTGGAAGTAGCACAACTCTAGCTGCATCATGTTTCAGGAAAACCACAAAACTCAGCTTAGATAGAAACAAGTTCATTCAGCAACTCTGTGCACTGTGGACAATTACTGCCTCTTAGAGCTTCAGAAATATTATGCTGTGATAATTGTTCTGTATAATTGTTCAAAATAGATATTTTTCCCTTCTCTGCTTCTGTAACTTTCATTTCAGTATCTTTTGCATTAAAATCTGAGTAAAACAAAATAATTAATTCTACGGATTTCTAATTGTGATACTCCAATCAATTTTTCCTTTATCCTCAGAAGTATCACATTGTAGAAAACTTTTGCTGGAATGATGTCTTAAATTTCCTCCTCCCTATGCTTGCATATAATCTTAGATTGAGTAGGTGTATGTTTTTTAGCTGAACTGCTGGTCTTCCACTGGGAGTTCATCATTTGATTCACCCTTAATACACAAAGAGCATAAAAGCATAGAAAGCTAATGATTTCTGAACCTGGAACTGCAATCTTGTTTCCTTATTTTCGTTCCATGGATAACTCAAAGAAAATGGTTTACTTGATCAAAAAGTGTCTGCAAAGAATACCTGGATTTATCTTTTTTTTTTTTTTGGTCATTAATAAGAACATTGATTTTTTTTCCCCCTTCCTCTTCCTTCCTTCACACTGTTCTCATACTTGAAGGGGGAAAGAGGCGTATTTTAAACTTTGAACAAATGTTAAAACTGAAAAATTAGTCTAATTTCAAAATCATTAATGCAAAGCAAATTGTTTGCCCTATTTGTACATTTGGGAAAATGCATTTACATATTGTTCCCTTTCCTATTTTTTCTGTACTGTTTCCAAAACATACACTAGTCACCTAGTGTACTATCGTACTGGGAGAGAGGAAATGCATACTGAATTTCAAAGTACACACTCATTAAAATTTGTTATTCAAGCTGAATACCTAGAGACAGGCAATACCCTCTGGTGCTCCATCACCCTCATTGTATTAAAAAAAAATAAAAATCCTGGTGTTCAACACAACTTCCTGTGTTTCAGTTTGAGCCTGTTACCTCCAGTCTTGTCACTGAACACCACTGGCCTCTTTGCACCCTCCCATCCGGTATTTATAGACATTGACTTTATCTCCCTGAGCATTCTCTTCTCCAGGCTGAGCAGTCCCAACACTCTCAATCTTTCCTCACAGGTGAGATGCTCCAGTCCTTTCATCATCCTTGGGGCCCTTTGCTGGACTCTCTCAAGTGCATCCATGTCTCTCTTGTACTGGGGAGACCAGAATAGAATACAGCACTCCAGGTGTGGCCTCACCAGTGCTGAGCAGGGAGGAAAGTTTGTCTTCCTTTAGCCTGCTGGCAGTACTTTATAGAGGTAGTATTACAGTTACTATTACAAAAAAGGAGGATACTGCATTCTGATAATATTTTAATAATGCATGTTTTTTATACACTATAAAGCCTGTATCTTCCACTTATGATGGAAACAGAAGCTATTAAGCCACAAAGGGACAACAACATTTCAGAAACACTGTGATAAGGATCACTACAGGATAAAACACTGCTATAATTGTCATCATTTTCAAAGACAATGATAATGTCTTATACAACCCACACAAGTAGCATGTTGCCATACACCTTCCTACACTGCTTCCTGCAGGAAATGTTCCCAACAGTGTCTTACAATACTATAAATCAGCAGCAACCATTATAGCTCCCAGCACTATCAATCTACAGAGACACTACAAAAGTCACCTAAGGTTGTACCAGCAGATGTTAGGGGAGATTTCATACATCAAGTTGAATGCACAGGTGTCACCTGAAATAATTTTTGTGAGAAGATTTTGCATACCATTTATATAATTGTTTCCTATAAAGTCATTAATACATATCTGGGATGGCTGGTTTCTCCTTATTATATCAAATTCAATGTTTTTTCCACCAAATTTCACAGTGTAGCATGCAATGAAATCATTAAAACGAGTATATTTACCCAGTATTTTTCATTTTCATGAAGGAAAGAGGCCCAGGCTTTTCTTGAAGCTTTTAGCATGCATTTAGTACTGGATGACTTCTTAGCTAATTTGATAGTATCCTTTGGGATCCTGGAGCAACTTTGGAGAATTTCTGTTCCAAAAACTCTTACCCAGTTTTAGCATTGTCAGCAATTGCAGATGACAGAAAGGAAGTTGCAAATCTCACCACAACACACATGAACTTACCTGCTTAAATTGATCTTATAAAGGCTCATGTACATTTTGCAAAGGGACTCCCTCACAGTCACTGTGCAACATGCAGTGCACAACTTTCCTGTCTGCCAGGTCAACCATTTCCCCTTTCAGCTCATAGTTAGACTCTGCTATTGTTCCAGTACTTCATCTTAGGATATCTAGGAACATAAATACTTGAGAGAAGCAGTTCTCAACTCTTTTTATGCCACATGTCTTTTTCTTTATTCTCTGGCAACTCTTGTTTGCCAAAACCTCTTCTGATCAACAACTATGGAAAGCACAAAAACTTCAATCTTTTAACACCGTCCTGCGAGCAACAGTTGAAGGAACTCAAATTCTGTCCATGGTAGAAGCATTCTGAGTAAGCTGGGACGTAGGCTATTTCACTAACCCATGTAGGTCCATATTCAGCGTTTTAGGAATGCCGTGGCTGAGTTAGGCAAGGTTTTTTTTCAAAAACACCCAAGAAGCTCCGTTTGAAAGAACTGCCAAAGTTTGGTACACACTTCTTTACTTCAGAGAAGAAAAAAAAGGCATGCACAGGGTTTCTCTCAAATGGAATTCCAAACTTTTTCCAGTTTCATTGGCATCTAAATCACTATCAAGTTCCTAGTGAATTGAAGATTGTCCACATGGTCTCATGTGCAAGACTAACTTTTAGTGCTGTGTTTTCTTTTCTTACATTATCTAGAGAATAAATATTTGTAGTGTGTCAATGATTATCTTTCCCTCCCTGAAGTCTAATAATAATAATAATAATAAATATTCTAATATAATAAAAAACCTATAAAGAAAACCCAGTAGCATGTGTTAATTTAAAAGAGACACAAAAGGTAGGCAGAAGCTTCACCTGGGTTTACTGAAGAGCTGATTATGACCATTTTCACCTGTGCCATGACTTTGTCAATAAATGGAATCCCTGGGGGCCCAGCTGCCAACACCAGTTCACCAGTCCTGAAGACAAGGACTATCCATTACCATTTTCTTGAAATTAAGATGAGAATGGCAAGAAAGGTGTTCTGCACTGCTCACAGTGAAAAAATAAGCACATTCAGAGGATGGAAATAGCATATGGGGACAAGGACTTCCCTGCTTTCTCTCTTTTGGGAATCAAGCAGAGAACATGAACAGTAATCCAATTAACTACACTCTTGAGGCAAAAAACTAGGGAATAAGGGGCAAGTACAGTCAGGTCCCAGCAGGACAGGAAGCCAAGAAGGTGTGATGGGTACATCAGAGTATAGAACAGCAGAAGACTGCAAAGTTAAACACCACCACTTGCGTTGGTAAGTAACTCTGCTACTCTATGCTCACCTTGGGGAAAATAAAACCACACAAACATGCAATACTTAAGAAAGGAGAAAAGAAGGAATTAGGACTCCTCATTACCTCTTGTCCATAAACTCCAAATTAAGAGCCCAAATCTCCGAGCAAAAAGGAATTGTGGGGACCATAATGGTAACAGCAAGAATGGCTACAACCTGGCAAATTATCAAAAAGCAATTTTCTCCACCAGGTTCTTAAGTAGAGACAACACAGTGTACTTACTTACCAGTTCTAGCAACTACTTCAAAATATCAATAATATTAAGAGGTTAAAGAAAATTGGCAAAAATATCAAATTGATAAAACTAGCATTTACAATACCAACACAGTAATGAGAAATATTTATATAATAAAACTACCCACTTAGAAATAAAGACAGGTCAATACAGAAATGATTATCACAATTCAACCTTGAACTTTTTATTTCATTGGTGGACAAAAGCAGAGAAATTCATAAAATACACAGAACATACATAAAATTAGTGTAAGCCTTTAAAGGATCCTTATGTCCTTCAGTCCTTTGTCTCAAAACCAGTGTGATACTTGATTTTGTCATCACCAAGGCGCATATTCTTACACGTCTGGGGGAGTTTTAATTCCACAGAAAAATTGTTCCAATTTACTCATAACCAAAGTATGGAAGCAATTACAAAATGTGCTGATATGTTATTTTCCTCCCTCCTCTTCTCCTACTAGGCCTCACCAAAGAAAACTAATTAAAACCGAGTAGTGAAGGTGGACACCACTCCTGTTGGGGAGACAAATCCAGCACAGGAACTTCCAGCTGCCTTAGCTACCTATGGCAGAACAGAAAGGTCATCAGACACTGGAGCATGCTCATCTCTATTGCTACAATGGTCTCTGGCACATAGTGGGAACCTGCAGCCAGGGCACAGCTCATCCATTCTGGAGGCAAGGACACTCTGGTTTGAATATGGTCTTGAGGACAAAATGTGGTCTTCAGCAGTTTTGTTCACTAGTGAAGAGGTATCCCATCAGCTCATGCAGCATAAGAGCTTTCAGAATCCACTGAGCACAAACTCAGCTACGAAATTACTCCACTGGATTATAGTGGTAAATACTTGATGGACTGAGTACAAAGTATGGACAACACCAGCTGCTGTCAGGTGTGACTGTTCCTTTAGCCAGAGGATTTCCTCAGCCAGCTTCCGTACCTCTTCATGACACTCACTATCAACTGACACTTTTAAGCAGAAACCTAAAAGGGCCAAAATGCTTATCTGCTAAGGTTGCAACGCAGAGTGTGATGTATTCTACTGTGACTGGACCCTCAAGAGTCAGTCTGTGGTGCTTTAAATCACTATTGTGGTACCAGCAGTCAGGTCTGCATAATCACAATGATAAAGTCATCATAATGAAGGAAGAAGTCCTTCATTAACTAACAACAAATTATTTTTCAAAAAGAAGGAAACCATTGCAACTTTTTTTTTAAGTCAAAAACTCCTAAGAGAGCAATTTAGGTGAAAACAGAGACAAATTCAAAACCAGACACAGAAGTAACTTTACTCTGAGTAATAGCAATTTTAAGTAAATTTCAGGCCATAACAGTTTTTAAGTTTACAGAAGGTTAACTTGCATAATTAAATATGGATTTAGCCACTCCAAAAACACATATGAGAAGTACCCTCTTCCCTAGTGTACCACACATCATGGTTTTGGTATTGTACCACTCCCACCAACCACAGTACCAGGAAATGGGTGTTGCCAGCAGCACAACAGTGTATAAGAAGAGAGGGCTACTGAGGCACATCCTTTTTCTTCTTCATTACAAGACACTGTAGAAAATCCAAAGCACAGTCCCACATTACAACTTTCCTGATGGTATCCAGTTGAGTAAGTTCCTTACTTCCCAATTTCCTGGTAAGTTATTTGCTCTCTGGTCTAGTTCTTTATTCTCCCGTTCTCCCACAAATTCACCTGCTTATAAGGCCAATGAAAACATGAATTTCCAAAGGTAAAAAATAATTATTTTTTCTAAGTTGGATGATTATTTTTTCTAAGTTCTGATGAGCTGTTTGCTACAAAAAGCTGAAAATTTTTTTGATCACTTGGACTCCCCTTCTTGGGGAGCAGTTCCACATTCAGCACCAGCCAATTTAAGAGACCACTGCTATGAAAGAAAAGGTTCTCCTCTCTCCAGACCCTCACTGCATATTTTGATTCTCTCCCTATTTTAAGATGAGCAGTTCTACAGATGTTGTCAGACCTGTGTGTTGATCCAACTCAAAATGAAATCTTTTTGACAAGCTGAATTTTGTTTTCATCCCTTCTGAAAGCACACAAAGAGGATAGTTTCACCTCCTCATAGCATAACCTAAATGGAGATTGCCACAAAATACAGCAGTTCTGTTCTTCCCAACCACTTCCACACATTTCTGCAGCTTTCCTTGAACTGGATTTAACAATCACACAGCTTGGCGGCAACTCACCAAAAAAAGAAGTCACTTTGCATCAGATCAGTGAGTTTAGCACGATCATCTTCAGTAGTAGCCTTCATGCACAGTTGGTTAGGTGTAATATCAAATTCCACCCTCAGTGAGTGACATTAATAGTCTGACCCCCAAAAAAGGACAGTAACATCTCCTCCCCCAACTTCTTCCTTCACTCCCCCTTTCCCTCACAGGTATGGGATTCATATGGCTGCCCACTGAATCAATGCAAAAAGCAAGTGAAGATTTTTTTTTTTTTCTGGGAGGCTGGTGAGCTGAGTCAACCCACAAGGGCTCCAAATCAACATCAGAAAGGGCACCAGGGAGAAGATGAGGGTGCTTAGGACAGAGCAGGACAGAGCAGAGGCAGGAGAAGTGCCACCACCCAGTAGCACACACTAATGTGAGAGTTTAGACTGATCTAAGTCAGTGCTCTGGCTTTGCTCTTTGAATTGCTTCCTGTTCTTCTGAGTCTGGTGGCTCTCACCTGGCCTGAGTGAGACACTGCAAGAAACCTTCTCTGGTTTTCTTGGCTTGTCTCTCTGCCTTGCAGGGCTTCCAGCCTGGTTTATCACATCCCAGCCAGCCAGCCAGGCCAGCACAGAAGTGACAGTGGGAGAGCACAGCCTGTGGTAAGACCTTTGCCTTGGGGTGCCAGGTAGCAATGCCCAGTTGGTTTAGAGGTCCCATGGAACTGTACAGGGGGATGATGTGTATGCTATAGGCAGTTCTGCTAACTATCTGCTGAGCTTCCATGCAGTTTTGCCTTTATTCAGTCCTCATCTGAAGAAAAAGATTCCTTGTGGAGGCAAATGTTCAAAAGTGTTTGCTTATATATGTTTAGAAGAGGGGTCTCTTTTATGAGATTGACATGTCAAAAGGTAGCATCTATGGCAAGGGAGGCAGACAGCAGCAGAGATTTAAGCCCAAAGTTGTCTTTCAAAACTCCAGAAATATTTCCAATATCATCCTCATTTGTTTTGATGAACTTGTTCTGGAGGTTAGTCTTTCTTGTCCCTTTCAGTCCATCTACTGCTGTTGGAATTAGTAAAGAGCAACTTCTGCTATCCAAGTGGCTTGTTCCTAATAATAAGATGCAAACAGACACCTAAAAGATGATTTAAAAAAAAAAAAAAAAAAAGAAGCACTAATTTTGAAAAATCAAAGTGATTCCCACTGGCCCCATAAGTACCCCTTAGCTATATTCAAAACAGTTGTGTAGAAGCCTTAATGTCCTAGTACCAGTCTCCCAAACCATAGTGTCCATCTTCACAATATTCTTCATAAATTCATAGTTATTCAATTATCTTCATAAATTCAGTCTTCATAAATTCAATTTTAAAGGTCTTCTATGTACCATATACTTGCAGTGCAATGTATTGTGGTACAATAACTGGTAAAAATCCCTACAAAAGCCAAACAGATGTGATCAACCAGTGCATACATTCTCCTCACTGTTCTTTCCTCTTGAGGCTTGGTCACATTTTTGTTTTCGTATACCCAACACAGCTGTATCCAGCCCTCAAATTCCATCCTGTTAAGTAAGGATAAATTTTCTTATCCCCAATATTTATTTATGTTATGCAGAGGAGATGTTGTAATAATAAGTCTTTTTCACAAGGACATTGGCAAACAGTTATGTGGAGGCTGTGTCATCCTCCCCAGATTAGAAATAATAATAATGTCCGACACCTTTCTTTAAGAAAGAAAAATTCTAAGGTATGGCAAACATCACAGAAAAAAGTTTTGAAGTTGCAAAAGTTTTGGTTTACAAATATAGTACAGATAGGCAGCCCCTGGACAAAAGGCTTATAACCAAGTAGAAAAGAAAGGAAATAGAGTGGTTACAGACATGAGAGCCCAGGCAGATAACAAGTCAGCATAGATGAGTGTGGTGAGTACTATTCTCAGTATATTCACTGTTTATAGCTGCAGTCATGGCCACAATCTTCTAAAAGTTAACTCCTGACAAAGAAGGGTAAAGCTGCTTCACTTCTGCCCTGTGAATCTTCTTCCCTTGCTTTGATATTGAAACTCATCTGCTCCCAATCTGTGAAAATGAACAGGCAGAGAGGTGCTTTTAAAGAAAGGCAATTGTTTTTCTGCCAATTGAGCTTCCTTAAACATCCCACTACATAATCAGACAAGTAGAAGTGATGGCACAGGAGACAGAGTGGGAACACACGTGAGTGTAGGGGGGACTGAAGAAAAACCATGGATTTTAGCAACAGCTGGCTGTGAGGTTTACTTAGCTGGTAAAATAATGCCAGACTGCAACTTAAACGCTATCACTGGTTGCATAAGTATTTTGATGGGGACGAGCTTTGAAGGCAGATGCACTACAGCATTTATGAGAAGCTCCTTTTACAGAGAGAGAGAGAGAGAGAAAGAAAGAAAGAGAGAAAGAGAGAAAAAAGGGAGAAAGAAAGAAAGAAAGAAAGACAAAGAAAGAAAGAAAGAGAAAGAAAGAAAGAAAGAAAGAAAGAAAGAAAGAAAGAAAGAAAGAAAGAAAGAAAGAAAGAAAGAAAGAAAGAAAGAAAGAAAGAAAGAAAAAGAAAGAGAAAAAGAAAAGTGAAGACTGCTACTTTGAAAACTTCTGAGAGTGGCTAATGGAATGAATGTTAGACTCAATACTTAGATAAGAAGATAAGAACTTCATTGCTTTCTCAGTTTTTTGAAACTCAGCACTTCTTTTTCTTAGAAGATGCAAATAAATGAAAAAGAAAACTGACCAGCACTGTGTCAGATCTGAGAATGGACTGAAGAAATTAAATGAATGATAGGATCAGTGATAAATAAACAAGGATTTTGAGCTGAACATCTCAAGTATGATTGAAATACAACACAAGCAACCCCTCCCTTGCTTAGTCAGTCTTCTTTAAAGATGCTCTTCTACCAACACTAGAAATTGATGTAAAAGAGGGCTTATAGGAACACATGTAGTCCTTTCCTTGCAGAAATGTATCTTCTTATCCAGCACTCAAGAAAGAAAAGCTCTTTTAGTACACTACATACAAAACTCATCCCTTTTTTATACAACTTTCTTATGATAAATATTCTCTTTATCATTTACCTGGGACCAGAGCTTTGGCACATCACAACTAATATCAAACTTCATAGTTTCTGTGACTATTTTTTATAAAGCACACACAGGGCAAAACATTACATGCATAAATGTAGAACACTTTATAACATTTTAAAAGACATAAGCTGGTCATTTAGGAGGAGTAACAGACTATGACTTCATACTTCTAATATAAAATGTTTGCTCTTTTCAAAAGTCCAAACCAACAGGCACATACAATTTAGCAATCAATTCTACTTGTTCCAGAGCTCATAAAACTTCCATGTTGAATTATGCAAATGAAAGTTTTCATAGACAATTTCGTGTTACATTGTCAATCCATTAAAATTTTGTCCTCTCTTCTAGCCTTATAATTCATTACTTTGCTTGCAAAAATTTGGTCTGAACCAATAAATACCAATAAACATAGGAGGTTTAATCTGCTTCTCTTCCCGAGAGTTGGCCACTCTCTCTTCCACTGGGCTCTCCTTGTCATAATTTCAGATGAATTTAGGGGTTTTTGTTTCCTTTCTCCAGAGAACAAAGTTACTTCAGTTCTTCGTTCATGGGTTGTAATTTATTTTCCTTGACCTTATCTAATCACCTTTCCAAGTTGATGCTGACTAAGTACTATGAGGAATTCTAAGACAAAGAAAAATAAAATCCATGCATGCTTTCTATTTTCAATAGATACACAAATGTTGATTTCTACAAAAGATAATTATTCCAAACTGAATTATTCTCACTGGCTGAATCAGCAGGGTAAAATGATGCATCATGGATGGCAGAACTAAAGGCCCACTTGGAATGACTAAGAAAGAATAGAGCATTTAGAAAATGGCATAATGAATTGATCTGAGCACTAGTACCTTATTCCTTCAAAAACATATACACACTAATAGCTAGACTGTGAATGCATTTAGAAAATTACACATAACCACATTTTGTCATTACTAGAAGACTAGTAGTATTTAATAATGAAGGTTATAGTCTAGGGAAAAAACCTCTTTTCTTGTTCCTATAGAATCGACATAAAAGAGGCATAAGTATTATTATGGCCCACATTCCCATCAGCAAGACTTCTAATTAGTCTTTTAACTTAGAATTTTTTCTTACTGATACCAAGAGCAAACTTAACTTGATTTTCAGACTGACTTAATACTAAAATATATTGCTATTTGGCTTGGAAAAGAATATATTGCAATTATAGGATAACACTTTTTTAAAGTATCTTTTTGTATGAGAGGCATGCTTTAAAATTTCATGCTGAATAAAATGAAAAGAGAATGGTAAAAAGCATTGCTACATCCTTAAAAGAAATACTAGAAATCAACATAGTTACTATTTTTTCTATGTTTTCTCCTGTTTTTCACAGCAGACCTTCTCTGCCTTGGGACTCTCTTCTTACAGACTGTACTCACACAAACCATCTTCCTTCTCCTCCTTTTTCCTCCTTCTTGAAAAAAAACATGCACGCATAGATGCAAGGAGTCTGCATGGATGAACATGAGCCAGGAGCTCCTGACAAAACCCAAACGTAAAAATGCAGCATACCAGAGGTGGAAGCAAGGACAGGCAATCTGGAGGAATACTACAGAAATACTGCCTGAGCAGAGAGGGGATATTTTAAAAGTCTCAACTTTAGTTAAGTCTTTAGACATTATCTCCCACAACAGTCTCATAGGCAAGCTGATGGAGTACAGACTAAATAAGGGTACAGTGAGGTGTACTGAACATTAGCTGAACCGTCAGTCTCGCAGAGTTGTGATCAGCAGGCATGGAGTCCAGCTGGGGCCCAGTCAACAGTGATACATCTCAGGAGTCACTGCTGGGGCCAATGCTGTTCAACCTCTTCATGACTGACCTGGATGACAGCAGGGAATTGGACCCTCAGCAAGTTCACAGATGTTCCAAGAGTGAGAGTTGTTGGTACACCATCACTCTTGGATGACCTCAGTGGATTGAAGAAACAGACATGAACCATATGAAGTTCAACAAATGGGAGAGCAAAGTCCTGTACCTGAGGAGAACCAACTCCATGCACCAGCTCATGCTAAGGGATGACTTTGCAAAAAGTACCTGGGAATCCTGGGGGACAAGGTGGTTGTAAGCTAGCAATGTGCCCTTGGCACAAAGGGCAAGAGCATCTTGGACAGCACTGGAAAGAGCACTGCCAGCAGAATGAGGGGGGCCTTCTTTACCTCATGGGATCAGACTCCCTGAAAGGAAATTGCACTCAACATAATTTGCACTTTCTATTTTCCCTCAGGAAGTTGATTGGAATTGTGACAAGGTGGAAGTACTGCCCTCTAGTTGTTCAGTCATCTCCTCTGTCTTTCATGGTCATGGGCCTTCAGAAGGCAGATACTGGAGATGATGCAGATGATGCAGAAGTGAGAGTCCCCAGAAGAACAGTATGACTCTCCACTGCAAATGTGTTGCCTTTTACCAGATATGAAAGTTCAGTGATCGTCAAGATCATTGCTGCTTTTTCTTCAGCATGGCTTGGCAGTGCCTTCTCATGTTTGTCTTTCCTGCTTTGCTTTCAACATTCAAAACCTGAAGAAATTAGTGAACTGAAGCACTTTGCCTCTGTGCCCTAAAATAAAATATTAATCTCTAAGAATACTTGAGGAATTTTCAGCTCTAAGGAGGCTTAGATTAGATGTTCTGCTATTTTTTATTTATAGCATATGTTCCTAGTAGCTGGAGATTCCCTTTTGAAGAATAAAATCAGGACATGGAAAGATTTACTCACCGCAGATATTGCACTTACTCCCGTTAGTACAAACTGCCGAACCTGCTGTGAGCTTCTTTATTCTAAATATTTATATTTGCAGACTAAAATGACAGAAGTAGAATAAAAGTTTAGCATTCCAATGATTTTTTTTTCTGGGTTTCTTATTGCCCCTCTGGAACATGGCAGAGCCACCAATATCCTGGTAGTGTGCAGTGTTGTTTGAGTACTTCGTTTTATACTGGAACATACAGGCCTGCATTTCAGGTGCTACTTTCTATTAATATTCCATACAATAGCCAATGCAGAATAGAAATTACAAAATTCTGAAAAAAACCCAAAAAAACAACAGGCAGGAAGCTGGCAGAATAAATTCAAGACAAATTTATGCTGTTAGCATCATCCCTTTTAGGAAGCAAAAAGCACCATTTACCCTAAAACCCACTCTGATATTGTTGTGTATTTGATGACAAGTTGCTGGGTTTTAAATAAATAGAGTTTGAACATCAACCATTTACCTAGGCAGACCTTCAGGTGCAAGCTTCATTTTGCCACAAGATGAATTAACACAGAGACTGGGTATGTAGAAAATCCCAAAAAAGTTATGAGATTACCAAGTTCAGTTGGTAAAAGAATACTACACCAAAAATGGCATTTTTTCCTTTTGCCATCTTCCTTTATCATCTACCAAAAGACTCTTCTTCCTTGGGATCTGCTCTGTTACCTGATGGTATTGTTGATGTTACAAAACAACAGCATAAACATCCCCTTTTTTTTTTTTTTTTTTAATTTCAAGATGAAAAATTTCCACCCGGAAAAAGAGGCTCAAATTCACCACTGTTCTATCTATTAGCAGTAGATCCTGAGCTATCATCCTTAATGTAGCAAAGAAAGTGGGTGGGTTGCTGTCAGTTGGAGTGAGTACACAAAATTAGGTGCTCTCACCAAAAAGATAAAAGCTTTGTCTAAGAAACTCCTGGCTCATGGGAAGAACACTTAACTTTCATACCAAGACCTGTAGTCATGAAGGTTTTTAAGCAAGCGGTACTACCATAAAATTCTTTTCTGTCCCTTTCTTGCATATATAGCTTCATAAATACTACGTTTAAATTTTTTACATTTTAAATGTACATTTGAAAATGTTAATGAATCAGCATTCTGTGTCTTACTTCTTGTGGATGGAAATGTCCATGACTCCATGGAAATTCAGATAATATAAGTGGCAAAAAAAAAAAAATTGTCACTAAGAAATATGAGTCAGAAACAAAGGAAAAAGTCTTTCAGAAAAGGACTGATCCTCCTCTGTCTGAATTCTTCTCTCTCCAAAGCATATGACATACTCAAATGCACATCAACAAAAAAGAAAGACTACACTTACAAAAGTTGGAACAGAGGTGGAAGCAAGATCTCATTGAAACATATTTGCATTTGAAACTCTTGATGATGACTGAGATTTATGCATCTGAATTACAATTAAATAATGTTAAGGTTGTGAGTAACTCACAAGAGCAAAGAAATGTGCAATTAAAGGGAAAATATACCATATGTCCTTTGATATCTAGACATATTGCAGTGCATTAAGGAAGTCATAAAAGAGACACCCTGTTGTGGTTATGTGTTCTGAGACATGTGGCACATTTCCATTGTAGCTATTTCCCTGCTTGTATGCATCCATGCCATTATTTAAATGTTGATTTTGAATGTGAATTTCCCTTTGCATGGTAAAAGAAACAGAGCTTCAGACTCCTTTTTATCAATGTTTCTTTAGATCTGTTGCTATTTATGAATGTGAAAGTCCAAAATGTTAAACATGAACGAAAAAACATCACAAATGGAAAAAAAAAAGAATTTAATTTAATCCTCAGACAAAATGAGGCAAAGGAGATAGTTTTAACGACTATGAATGAATGAATGAATGATCTTATATCTTCCCTCTAGAAACTGACAGAGTTGAATTTCAAACACTGTTCTCCTGTATTTTGCATGGAAATAGGAATGTACTAAAAAAAATGCACATATTTAGTTTGGGCCATTTAGGGAAACAAATGGGAAACTACTCCTTTCACTTTAAGGTTCCTCACCTGTGGCATCCCACAAGCCTATATATATTTTTTTTTCTCAACTCAAAAGCCAATCTGAAAGTGTGGAAAAACAAAATGGGACATTCAGATCCTAAGAGCAGTGTTTATGTGGCTGACATCTAACCCATATCGTCTCAAACACTGAGATCATCAAGCCACCCTAGTGCAAAATACTTTACACAGGGGTCAGGTAACCAGAGCATGACATCTGGACATCACAGTTGTGGAAAAAGAAAAACATTTCGTGGCATTGCCAGTGTTCAGTGTATTTCATGGAAACATGTTTGCTATGCCTGCAGCCTTGGGACACTTTCAGACATCTCACCAGTTCTCCAGGGACAAGGATATGATTTAAAAAAAATTAAATTTAAAAAAAAAAAAAAAGTCTTCATAATTCTGTTACTAGCTGGGTAGGAGATAGTTGGCTCGGATTACATACTGATTTGGCCATGGCCATCATGTATTCTCCATCCACAGGGTTCTTTGCTGCTGTCTGTAGTAACTAAAAAAGTACCAATTTGAACACACAGGTACTACAACAGTTACTCTCTGAGTTCCCTCCAAAACCATGTAGTAATAACCACAGATCACCATGAAGCATATCAACTTTAGAAAAATATGGTTTCTTCAAACCTTCCTTTTTTATTTTTGGTTTCCTACAAGTATTATAGTAGTGATGATGATGATAAAGTGTGTAGCAGACAGAAAAAATTGCACCAAAATAGTAAAAAAAAATGGACCACAGTGACGAGTGAAATTATTAGAAACACAAAGTAATGAACATGCTGGCATTGCTCCATCTTAGCACTGAGCCACAGACATTTCCTGGAGAAAAGCAAGCCAGATTAGCATCACATCAACTCTGGGTCCTGTATAATCTGAAGAGACGGGGCAGAAGAAGTGTCATTCTGGTAGCAGAGCGCATCAGGCTCAGGTGGCGAGCCCTTGGGAAGCGGGATGCTGTAGGAATGCAACAACAGCTTGGAGCCAGCAGATCGGGAACCGGTTGTGAAGGGAAAAAAGCAGGGGGTGATGGGCAGTCGCAGCCCATCCTCGGACAGCAGAGCCAGCAAGAGTAATCGTCATGGGGCTGGTGACAGGAGCCAGCCTAGACCCAGTCTGAGGAGAGAGCAAGCCAGTTGGGAAGCAGCTGCACAGCCACGGGTGGCCGTGGCTGCCACTGACAAATGCGTGCTGTGACCAAAAGGGCCGGCTAGGGCTGGAGGGAAGAGCCAGGGCCTTCCGCCAGCAACAGCTGAGAAACAGAGCAAGTAAGGATCAAGATTCACGCCTTGTGGGGTGGGCTGTAGTATCCTGTCACCCGGTAGCCAGTGCCCTGCCAGCCACGGAGGCACACACACACCTCGGCCAGCTGCAACAGCAGCCACCAGCCGGCTACAGGCAAGGAATTCTGTACCCACAGCCTGCAGTGTGGCACTGGAATGCACACAAGCTGAGCAACGGATGTGTGCCCAGGAAAAAGCAGGTTTAAAATGCTTTGGCTAGGGATTTGCAATGTCCCTGTACCAACTGCCCGTTGCAACTCTTCATTCTTCCAAAAACTGTCTTAGACTTTGCAAACTTGTTCAGGAGGCTCTTCGGCAACACCGAGATTCCCTCCAGTGGCTGCACAAACAAATCAAGGCTGGTTCCAGCACTTCTAGCGTCTGTAATTTATGTTAAATGTTGCAGCCGAGCTTCTTGCTCTGTTTCACTCTGAGGGCAGGGAACCCGCAGCCGCTCAAGTCATCGGGGAAAGCCGCCCAAAGCCCCTGGGCAGCCTGTTCCAGTGCTCTGCCACCCTCCATGTAAAAAAGTCCTTCCTCATGTTGAAGTGGAAACTTCTTGTGTTTTAGTTTATGGCCATTGATCCCTGTCCTGTACCACTCTCTTGGCATCGTCCTTTAAGACGTTTACGTGCATTAATCAATCGTCTCCTCGCTAGACTAACCGCGTCAGCACCCAGTGTCTCTCCTCGTAAGAGACGCTCCAGACGCCAAACCACATTCCCTCCAACTCTCGGCACCGCCCTCCAGCGTCTCCTGTCCCGCTCCGCCCCGCCCCGCGCCAGAGCGGGCTGCCCGGGTGCAACCAACTGCGGCGCTGGGCAGAGGGGGGAATAGAGACTGCCGTCCGCCACAG
>VXBB01000827.1:563893-581564 GCA_013399915.1 Illadopsis cleaveri | reverse complement strand
CTCTGTGCGCTTGGACACTTGTTGGAGGGTCCCGGGGCCGGCAGGAGGCACCGGGCGGAGGCGGGCCATGTCCCTGGGCCTCTCCAGCCCTCATTTCTCTTCTTCCACTTGGGCTGCCCCGATCGCCCCCTCGGGCCTGAATGAGCCGGACAGGACTCGGCCTGAAAGTGGAGGAGTCGAGTTAAGTCCTTCCTGCGGGGGGGCCCTGACAGTGGGACCACAGCCGGGTTGTTCAGACCCTGTGCCTGACTCCGGGCGCTGCGGGATAGGAGGCGGCTCCAGTTCCCAAACTTGGTCGACCTGATAGTTAAGGCTGCCTCCCACTAAACCTTAGGTGTGATTGAAGAAGAATACTGCATTCAGAGCCAATGACAGCGGCTCCGGACGACTCCACCTAAGCTTTTGTGGGAGGGAGCAAGTTGACTCGCTAAAGCGATCAGAGAAAAGCACATACAGGATTTATAACAATTCACACTGTTTTGTATCAGCAGCAACAAAGGAGCATGTTCACGTTCACTGGTAACTCTGTGATATTTGGCAACTTTACTGAAGACCCGTACCATGATTAGTGTGGATGGCCGTGGATCAAACAGATTTCAGATTGCTACCAGCTCCATATGTAGAGGAGTCCTTTGGGTAGATAGAGCTAGCCTCTGATTTACTAAATAATTAGAACCTCTACAAAGCAGATATTGCAGCGATATGGACTTGGAGTTATAATGGGAGCCTCCAGGGTGCTGCAGGAGAAGTCACTGCTTGGGACTTGTAGATGAAAAATACATACCCACTGGGTGGAAAGTTGCACAAAGGTAGTCAGTAGAGACTTCAGGATGCTGAGGTGCACATGGAGAATACAGATGATTAAGTTTTTCTTGTGCTGTAGTCAAACCATTAGTTCAATGGTGGTGTGCTGGTAAGATCCTAGTGTTAAAGTTGAAGAATTTTGGTGATGTACATAAGTTGTTAGAAGCTCTGAAGAAGGTGTCTTCATCCAGCTGGAAATGAAATTCTCTTTTGATGGTCGATGTTTATAACTATTTCAATTTTCTATCAGCAAACAAACAGTTGTCTGCAGCCCCACCTAGAATACAGTTATATTCCTTCTTGTTCCCTTTCCTCTTAGCCCTAGCATTCCTGCCCCCCTCCGGCCCTTTCCTCCCCAAGAGGTCTGGCTTACATGGCTGTAGTGAAGAATGCAAGCACCTAATGGGCAGTCTCAAGGTCTACTTGTCTGCTAAGCCTTAAGAATCTGCTGCTTCCCTCAGGACTGTGGGAGATACTCTGAGGAGAGCCTTGATTCACAGCTTCCTTTGCAAGTGCTCTATTAGACTTTGGTATCCAAGGTATTATCTCTTTCTTTCCTTTTTTTTTTTTCCTGGTGAAAATGGCCACTGTGTTTCTTATAAATCTTAAAGTTAGTATGTGTGTTGTGTGCCAGTGTAGCAGTGGGTTTGTGATCCTCTTCAGAGAGTGCACTTGTAGCTTTTCCTATTTTCTGAGGCTCACACAGTAGCTGAAAATACTGCAGTTCTGTCTGTGTTTAGTGCTTAATGAATGTGTTTCCAGATCCAGCAGTTTCAGGCAGAATACTTGCACTGGGATCATTCTAGTCCATTCTGGTGAATTACTGTGTAGAGTTTAAGAAAACTTGGCTGGCTGGCTCATTCTTACATGGATAGAAGTCCTGAGTGAACTGCATAAGGTTTCTGACTCCACGCTCTTTTCATAGTAGAGATGGATTAGGTAGGAAAATAAATGTCATTACTACTTCTTTTTTTTTCCCTTCCTGTAGGATATGTTAGGGAAATAAAGGTTGTGGAATGTGGAATGGATGTTGTGCTTTCCTTGTGGAAGGATAAGTCTAGTCACGGCTAGTTTCAACCATGTTTGGAAGAAGGAGAAAATCTGTGGGATGTTTTAAGATTCTGCTAGTTTTGTGAAATTCAGCAGCTGGGTAAAGTGATCTAAACTAGCATTCCAGTGAGAAAAAGCAAAGGAATAAATTGATGCAAAATTTTGCATTTGGCAGTAAATTTTCCATTTCTGTAAGTTGACTTGGATAGCTTGGCTGGTGGCTCAGATTAGCCATGGTTCTGCTGAATCTTGCCCATTTAGAGTGCAGAGCATCAGCTAGGAAGATGAGTGTGGGCACATACACTCAAGAGACCAGGTTGAGGGTTTTTTCCTGTTTGCAGAGCTTGGAACACTCTGACTTCATGAACTTTTTGTAGAAAGTTGTGAAATTGGCCATTTCCCATGATTTTTAGAACTACTCTTTTTTGGTCAGAAAATTAATTAATAGGTGTTAATTTTCATGGACATTTCTGAAGTATAATAGATTCATTGTGTCCATTTGTCCTAGTTCTGGCCACCACAGGATAAATTCTTGCAGTAGCCAGGGGGACTCATGGCATGGACCCAGAGGTTATTCTGTAGCACCTCACTTCATTTTCAGGGGATGGGGGAAGGGGTCACATAGTGTGGTGTGGTCAGGTATTATTTGGGGAGACTATGTGGTGAGCACTTGTATGTGAATCATTTGCCCTCTTATACCCTCCATTTTTAGTATTTTTGCTGCTGTTGTTTCCTTCTTTTCTCAGTGCTGTTTCCAGTAATTTTTTGCTTTCTCAACTGGTGATCTTAACCTTTTGTACCTCCAGTTCTCTCCTCCACCCACCTGAGGGGAGAGGGATGCATGGTTTGGAGTGTTTCAGTGGGTATACTAAATTGGGCACTACCATTCTTAAACCATAATGTGCCATTATACCAAATAATTATAAAATGCAGCTTAGTTAGAGATTCCTCATGTAAATATCACCTGGCTTTCCAGTGCGTTTGCTTTGAACAAATCTGGTCAGCTCAGTTTTTATCAATAACAATTTCGGTGCCTTTTGAAATTGAATTTATAAGCAGTTGAGGGTTTTAGGAGAAGAGAAACTTGGGGCATAGACTTTTAAGTGAATTTCTTATCAGCAATCAAATGAAGGAATGCAGAAAACTTTCAAAACTTTCCAGACTGTTGGTGCAGAATCAGCATAGGTATTTGAACAGGATGCTTCACAAATGTAGCTTCTGATGGTAGTGCTAGGAAACCCTTAAGCCAAAACCTGTAAAACTAATCAGAAGGGGGAAATGGGAGGAAAACAGTGTTCTGTAAATAATGGGTGAAGTAGAATTTTCTGGATAACAATTTTGTTGTTGCTTTTTAAAACTCAGAAGAGGAGCATTACTCAAGACTCGAACTTATCTTCAGTTTCTTTCCACAACGGATATGAAATTTACTTCAGACTTCTTCTTTATTGTTTCAGATGTTGGATGAAAACAACCATCTTATCCAGTGTATAATGGACTATCAGAACAAGGGAAAGACTTCTGAATGCTCTCAGTAAGACCTTAATCCATATCTCCTGTGGACTGGGTGAATTTCCATCTAGATCATCCTTCTTGATTTGTTTAGCTTACCTTACAGGAGAACTGTGCTGTAAAGAAACATATTGCTACAGATACTACACTTGAAATTTTTGTGTGGGGTGGGGTATTTGCTTTATGAATATGACTTCTGTCACTGAAATGTTGCAACTTGGCTACTGCAAGTTGATGTCATGATGATGATACTCAATAAGGACTGTATAACAAAGATCTTTTTCCTCTGTATTGTAATTACATTGTTGGAAAGGAGTAGTTTTGTTTGAAAAGTTCCCCGAATCACGTAGGAAAATGGACCTTTCTGCTTCCTGGTGGCATGATTGAAAACTACCTGCTTTTCACTTGCCCAAGAACAAACAGGCTTGTCTTAGAAGTTTGGCCTGCCAAAATATCCACATGGATGGACTTCCTGTCTAGTGGGGCCTTTGGAGAGTGATCTGAGAGAACCTATAGAAGGAGTGAATTGTTAAGGAGTGGTATTCTCCCATTACTCTTTTCTGGCATGAGCTGATGATGGAACCCATGTAATCAGGGTGTGTAATGTGTCCAAATGCGGACAGATAGGACATCTTAGTCCCTTGCCAAGAGAACTGGTAGTCTGGGAATAAGGGAATCATAAATAGTAGGTGCTTTTGGTTTAAGTGACTACTTCTGTTTGCAAGCCTGTAGTTAGTTACGTATTTGTAATGTGCTCCAGCTTTCAAGGTTATTTTTGTGACTGTGGGCTAGATATGGAGAATCAGGACCATGGTTCTCTAGCAGAAAAAATATTCCATAGCAAAATTCCAAGGCTTGGGGTCCTGATGAATTATGGTCACAATTCACATAAATCTATGATATCTTCAGTATGAGGACATAATAAACAGCTCTCTTTCTCTAGTGTTTGTAATGGAAATTACACCAGACACAAACACACTCCCTGTATGTCTTCTGGTGATTTAGTTTAAGGCAGGAAGTGAAATAGGTGAGAACGGTGTCACCCAGCTTCATAGCAAGACAGTAGTGCAGATAGGCGCAGATATGACGGAGACATTGGGAACGACTGGGTAATAGAGTAGTGTGAGGGAAAAGGCTTAAGATTCATAGTAATGGTACTCTTGTAAGTCTCTTGAGTCTTGTTTTACATAAGTAGCTTTCTTTACATTTGTGGAATTAGAGTAAATTCTGATGTTATTGTATTTATGAATTAAGATTTGTTTTGCTTTGTTTATTTGGATAGATACCAGCAGATGCTGCATACAAACTTGGTCTACCTAGCCACTATAGCTGACTCCAACCAGAACATGCAGTCTCTACTACCAGCAGTAAGTACAAAATAATGTAAAAATAGGGAATATATTTCATTTGGATTCTTGAAGGGGAAAAAAAAAGACAAAAACCAAACCAAAACAACCAACCAGATGTTTGAGATAATGACCAAACACTTGGCCTCTGATTCACTGTACATACATGTACAGTAAATACATGATGCTTTCTCTTCGTGCTGTATTTGGAGTAATTTCACTGCTCAGGTCTTGCTTAAAATTTGACTTGTTTAACTGTAGACTCTTACATTAGATTTGCTATGCTCAACCATCTGGTTTGCCTCAAAGACAGAATGTTTTTTTCCCCCCTCAGCTGAGAACTGTAGTGGTATGGTTCTTAGTCAATTCCTACAGCAGTACTCTTCTTCCTCTTAGACTAAGGAAAGGTGAGGGAATTGGATTTTTTTATTATCTTTTTATTTTTCACTAGAATATCATCCATTCTGTTGCCCCAGTGGAATGAGGCTGAGTAAAATTTTTTTCTGCTTTTCCACCTTCTAGGTGAGTCTCAAATTCTTTGCCTTTCTCCTGTATTGGAAAACAACCTTTTTTTTAAGGTGGATTATGATAATATGAAAGAAATAAGGGCCCACAGGCCTTGAAACACAGCATCACTTTACATGGATATTACTTGCTATCTTTTTTTAGTCTGATTTTTTTCTGAGTCTGTGTTCCTGAACTCTGTATTTTATAAGATGCCTCAAATTTTTCCCCTTTTCCATTGCTTATGCAGTAGTAAGAAAAGAAACAGCAGTGTTAAAATAGCTTGCTATCTCTTTGCTTTTTGTGCTAATCAGAAAGCTTGGGGAGTTCATTGTGAGTAACACAAGGAAGTTCTTTGTTTTTTGGTAATAAGACTTTTCTTGAATTAATATAGTCTTGATTCATTTCTGTAATATGAAGCTAAAAAGAATGTCTATAAAACAGCCATTCCTAGATACTAGTTTTCACCAACTGAAATTGAATTACTTTTTCTTTGGTCTCTGGAGAAGTGTTCTCCAATCATTGCTACTAGCGAAGCATCCTTTCAAGTTGGTACCTAGAGGACTATAGAAACAGTGCTTCATTATGTCCAACCTGTTGTGCCTGTAGTGGTTTCTCTTTTTATACATCCATGGTTGTAGCTGAGGGGGAGGGAGAGAAACCTTTAAGAGGGCTCTGTGTGTTCCTCAACTAATACGTTTTTGGAGGCTTAATTCATATCCTGGTTCTGATGACAGCTGGAAATGAATTTGACCTTATCCTAATCCCTGGTGGACAGCCCCGTTGTTAAAGTTGAATGTGATGACATTCTCTTCTTAAAGTGTAGATAGGGCTGGGAAAGGCTTTTGCAGATCTGGACAGAAGTGTGTTTCTGATCTTCCATGTCAGGAATATTCCATGGTACTGAGAAAAACAGCATAGTGTGTGTTTGAGTGGGTAGAGAAAGTCTCATTTGGACAGGTGAGGAAGGAATGAAGGTAGTTTCTTGGGTTTTCTTTCAGAAGATCTAAATGAAATTTAGATCTTCAGTCTTAATCTGTAGCATAATCAGACAAGATGATTTTTGCTGAGGTTTAAAGGAAAATATTCTTTAAATTCTTTCTGTTTTCCTGGAAAATTTTAGCTAAGAGAATTTGGAAACATGTGAGCTATCATATCTTTTTTTTTGTCAATGCAAGATGAGCTACTTCAGAGTCTTTTCCTCCACTGGCTTTACATATAGGAGCTGATGAGTCTCATGCTGACTTGGAAGTACTATGATTCTCTTCACCATGCTTGTGTATCAGCAGTTGATCAGTCTTACTAAATTCAAGGTGTGGATGGTAACAGTTAAATACAGAGGAAGATAATGTGTGTGTAGACATCTACTATTTTTAATACTAAGATACATCAGTTTTATGATACTGCTCTTGCAGTTTCTTTCCACAGAAGTTAAGAGACCCTGAGTTTGGAAAGCTTCTGGAGTTGAGTTGTGTCTCAACCAGTTCATTTCTGGAAGATTGTTTCCCCTTAATAAACTATATTTTCTTTTTTGTTTAAATTTTATCCTGTTATTGTTTTAATCAGATAAATATATGCTCAAGAATTTCACAACTTCTAAAGCATTTCACAAAAAGTAATAGTTATGTGTTATAGTGTATACTATAATAGTAATAGTGTTAAAATGAGGTTGGAAAGAGAATGCTTCTGTTCAAATATCATTCACACTGAACAAAAGACGTAAACAACCAGGTTCACTGAAGTTTTTCATACAAGCAAAAATTACTCAAACCTTATGAGAACTTCATTGTGTCCTCTAGCAGTATTCCTTACACTTAATGCTTTATATTGTTAGGAAAAATGCTTATAGTTGGCTGTTACGCCTTTTCCCTTGTCTTTGAGAATTCACTGTTCTAATGAAATGACTGATGTCATTTCTGAGACTCTGGTATTGCCTTAGAGAGCAAAAAGTGTAGTGACCCAAGGGTGCTGTGCAGAGAAATGTTTATATAACAGGGACCTGAAGTGTGGAAAGGTGAAAGAGGTGAAACAGGGTCTGGGTGAAGGGAACTAGGAAAGCTTTGAAAATCCAGTGTCATAACAAAGCTCCTGTGGTCTTGTATGCCTGCTAGAGTATTAAATTACTACTTTTGGGGTAAGACACCTTCTTTCACATTAAAAGACAAAGCCTGATGTTCTTGAGTCAACCAGGCTTTTTCTCAGCTGTGTGACCATCAGCCTTATTAGGGCAGGGCTGTTATGTGGTGTCTTCCCAGCTGGATAAGAGCAGTGACGAAGTTCACATGTGAAGTTGATGCGCCTTTTTGAGTTGTGGCAGGTATTCTCTTTCTTGGATCACAGTCAAGAGTCTTTACCATCACCTTGTGAGATAAACTAGCTTCCCAAAAAGGGCTTTTGCCCCATGAGAAACACATGCTTTCTTGTGATTTTTCACTGGTGCTGCTTTTAGGGAGGCTACAGCAAGATGTTGATGACCTTGAATCATAGAGAGCAAAGATGCAGTTAAAGTGATGGTGAGGTATTGTGTGTGTGTTACTAAACACATGGAATTTCAAACTGCAGAATAAGCATCTTATCCTCCTTGACTTATACATTTTGTTTTCTGAAGTGTTTTAATGCCCTTAAAAAGTCATTGAAGACTACTGAATAAAAAACCATCAGCTTTTCTACTTAGACATTTTCCCTCTCTTATATGTCTTCATTTTGTCAAATATTTTTAAAGAAACAACCCATGACCATCACTTTATTTATTATAATGGGCAGATATTGATGTCTGCAGGAATTAATTTGTGTGTGGGTTTTTGTTGGTTTTGTTGTTGTTGGTTTGGGTTTTTTGGTGTTTTTTTTAGTATAGAAGGTGATTTTTTTCAGTTTTTCTCGCCTACATTCTGTCAGCATGCAGAGCATGGGATTTTGGTGTATATTTCAAGAAGATGTTGAAAGTAAGTGCTTCTGATTATTACTCACTTGTGTAACATAGAGCTTTCTTTTATGTTGAAAGTGCCAGTTTCTTCCAGTACTAAGTTACAGTCTGTATGTGTAATGACCTCCAAGAAAACTTACTTTGTCCAAGTCATAGAAGAACATGGATATTGCATTAGTTTTTCTAAATTTCATAACATTGGAAAAGTTATTAATAAACTTTCTAATTACAAAAAAATACCTTTTTTTCCTTGAGTTTTTCTTTCAAAAATAAAGCTTCTTGTAGGACTTGCAAAATCCCTTATTTTGTGCTGCTTCAAAACTTGTCACACAGATAGGGAGGAGTCCATGGCCACTTTAGTTATAAAATACTTCTCTGTAAGATAATGATTGCTTTTTATAAACACCTAATATCAACAAGCACTGAAATGCTGGTTATTGCCGAAGCAACTGCTTCAAGAGAGAGGAAAAAACCCAAACCACAACAAACCTAATACAAAAAACCCTCCCAAACTAAAACCAAAGACAACCACCGCCCATACACAAAATAATAAAATACTTCAAAAATTAACTTGAAGACAAGCTTTCATGAAATGTTAGTCATGATATTTAATGGTTCTATGTTGTGGAGCTCTGCAGGCTAAATAGGAATCTTCAGTATAAGCATGGTTTCACTCAAACAATGAAAACTCTCATATAATTTTAACTACTTTATTTTTCAAAGGGGTAATGTTCAATCTATGGTTTGTATGTACTTGTGATGTGGTTATAGAAAAAAATTTGAGTCTTAAGAACTGAGCTGTGCACTCTGGTTTTTTAGTAGCCTTTTGTTTTGAACACAGAAGTTGTCTAAAATATATGTAAATTGAATTACCTTGACTTCGCTTTTCTTGAAAAAAAGCAAGATGGCATCCCGAGAGTAAAAATATGGTTTAGTTTTCACACTTTAAAATAAAACTTTTGTTACTGATGATGAGAGAAATCTTAAATTAATGAGATTCTTGTCCAGTTATGTACCTTGGAAATGCCTTGTAAAGTTTGGTAGCTATGGTGGTGGTGTGGTTTAACCCCAGCTGGCAACTAAGTACCATGCAGCTGCTTGGTCATCCTACACCTTCCTTCCCCTTGCAGTGGGCTGAGCAGGAGAATCAGAAAAAAAGATGAAACCTATGGGTTGAGATTAGAGCAGTTTAATAATGGAAATAAAGTACTACAATAAGATTCTAATTGTAATTAAAAGTGAGGCAGTAAAACCACAGAGCAGTGCCCAGCCTGAGTCTGATGCTCTGTGGTGTGGATTATCCCTCGGGCCCGTTTGGGTCCAGTGTCCCGGCCGTGCTCCCTCTTGGCTTCTTGCACACCTTGCTGGCAGAGCCTGGGAAACGGAAAAATCCGTGACTTAAGAGTAAACACTGCTTAACAGCAACTAAAACATCAGTGTGTTATCAATGTTATTCTACTGAATCTAAAACCCAGCACTGCACCAGCTACTGGGAAGAAAATCAACTCTATCCCAGCAGAAATCAGGACAGGTAGCATAGCAGAAAATCTGTTTCTGGTATGTGCAGTATGGTGCATAATTCTGCATTAGCCTTTCAGAGCACAAGTCCGTGCCCAGTTCAAGTTCAACTGTTTGTAAACTGAATTAATAAAGAACAGAGCAAAAGGAAGGTCGAATGTTTCCTGTCAAGAGACAAGGGAGCTATTAGTCATTACTGCAGCTTGGATTTTGAAGAATAATTGCTCTGATTAAATGTTAAATTGTTTGGAAAAAAAGGTAATAATTTCTTAAGATGAAAAGAGTTCTAAGTTATAAAAAAGAAAAAGGCAGCTGTGTTGGCACAACTAAAAGGGTGCTGATGGAAATGAACAGTCACTGGAGGGAGTTTTTTAACCCTGCAACTACACTAAGGAAAAAACAAATATGGGAATTTTAAGTTGTTAGGATGTTAGGAGTGAATTCAGAGCCCACTAGCTGCCACTTTGAACCCGAGGATCGCTCTGAGTTCTGTAAGCTACTTTGCATGTATTGTTAATCAGGTATGTCCACACGGGGAGCTAGTGCACTGTACACAAAAAACTACTTCTTTTGCCTGTGAACTTCTGTGGCTGATTTAGAAATCAGTAAAAATCGCTGGCAGTTTGAATGAGGAGTATGCTCTAAAGTGTAATTCTTTCATACTCAAAGATGTGATTTGCCTCTCTGTAGTGCAATCTCTGCACAATAAATACCTTTTCAACTGCAGGCAGTTTCCTGCTGGGCATACCAGGCAGTCTGGTAACATAGGTGCAGAGTCTGTATGGTTTTGCTCTGTCCCAAATTCCTTGCTGTGAGGATTCTGAAGGACACTTTCTGCTTTAATTGAGTTTACATAAAGCCTTTTAGCTAGAACAGAGGTGGATTTTTTTTCTCTTAGGCTACTAAATGCAAGCAAAACCTGTAAGTATCAGACCAAAAATTAAATCATCTTAAAAGCGAAAGAGGCAAAGGCTGTGGAGCACAAAGCTTCTGAGGACAGATAGAAACTGCATTTTATGGGGGAGTTATGGAACACCTCAGAAGTCATCTAGTTTCTATAATTCAGTGATCTGTGAGTTCACATCCACGGTTAACTTATTAATGGTCACTTATAATAAACCAATATAAATTAATACAGTTTTTAAAATTTCAGATTTAAATACGTTTCAGTGCTACTAAAGCCAGAGAATTTTGGGGGGATTATTTTTTTAAGTACCAGAGCAGCTATTGCTAAGAGGACATCAGATATTTTAGGGTTAAATTCTGTTTGTTAAAATGTTGTTAAAGAATATTGGGACAGTGAAATATTTTTATGCAGTGACATATGCAATTTGAAACAATTAAAGATTCCAGTTTCTTCTTTAAATGGAATGTTTAAGTATTACATTGTGCACTATTTTAACATTTGTTCACATGCTAAGTCAGAATTTCTCTGATTTTTGAAGATCCTGATATAAATCAAGATGTATAAACTGGTTGTCATTCTAAATTTGGAATTCTGTACTCCAAGCATCACAACTGGTAATCCAACAGTGAGAGCACAAATTACATTTATAATTAACTTCACTATTTAGACATGATTGTAAATGCTTTTCCTGTAGAAATCCTCCCTACCCCCAAATATTAGACTAGCTGAGAATTGATACAGGTCTTCATTTTTTCATATAAGACACTCAGTACTAGAATACCATGTACCTTGCAGAAGAAGAGTCGTAACCCAATTAAAGCTCTGCTCTTTCAAATCTCAAAACCATATCCCTTTACGATCTTATTTCCCAGTCTGACACCTCAGTAAGTACTCCACAGGTGCCATCACCACCTATCAACAGAGTACTGCTCTCTGAGACTGGGACAGGTCCTGTGATATTAGCAATGTGATATGAGCAGGGCAGAGTACCCCCTGGGAAGGGGTGTTTTGCTTTGCAGAAAATGATGTTTGAGAATTGAAAACAAAGATGATTCATTAAATCCTGAGTTCAGGTTTCTCTTGGAAGGAAAAGAAGGCTATTTATGTTTGCATTTCCTGTAGCTTTTAATTGTTATTCTGAGAGAATTTCTAGAAAATTGTATTTTTGATAGTGTAGTTTGAATATCTATTGCTAGTTGTATTGATTATTAGTATTGTGTTTTAATGTGCTTAACAGCATTTCCTGGTTTTTGCTTTTTTTTATTGATGACTGAGTTGGTATTCTACCTCAGTTTTTATAATAGATGTTCCATAAACAAATCTTTGAAGCTGCTGGTGGTGGTAAGAAAAATCTTACCATCATCAGGTACACATTTCCACCCCAGGAGATTTTATTGTTGCGTCTTGTATTTGATCTATTTTATTATTTAAAAGAAAATCCTCTAAAAAATGCAATATAGCTGTCTTTAATGCATGCTTTCAAATAACTTTTGGATTCAATAGGATTTTGTTTGCTGGAAGTTCTTAGTTAAAATCTAATTGTTTTTTCTTGTTTCTTTTTTTTCTTTTTTTTTTTTTTTTTTTTTTTTTTTGTTACAACTTTTGGGTCAGTTTCAGTCTTTTTCCAGTTCAGATTTCCAGAGTTTCACTAAATAGCTTGTAATTATTTCTTTTCATGCTCTGATAAGTTTTAAATGCTCATAGTAGCTGTAAGTGTAATCTGTGTGTTTGGGGAAATGAGCCAAAAGTTAGTGTTTAGCAAGTGAACCTATAGCTAGCATTTTCTAAGTCTTTTATTTACTTTTTACCAATAGTAAAATATTTAACATTTCCTACTACATAATTGGAATAAAATTAGCAGTGATTTTAATTTTCATTCATTTTTGTCACACATCCAGCAAAAGAAGGGAAGTAGCCTTTCCTTTGGTTCTGTTAACTTAACTATGTTTGGATGTCATTCACCCTTCATATCTAGGCTTAATGGCTAGGGTTCATTTTGGGTGGTTTTTCTTTCACAAAGGGTGGGCTGTTTCTTTTGAATACTGTGTGATCATTTTGCATTTTAAAAAGTCTTTGCTGTATGTAGTGCATGTTCCTGAGGATAGTAAATTTTCTTAACTTCTATAAAGAACAAAAAAGGTTAAATAATCTAGTTTATGTAGTTAGGTGGGGATTTTTTGTTGTTGTGGGGTTTTTAAATTAAAACTAATTTAAAGAAGTTTATAATCTGTAAAAGTCTGGATCAAGTACAGTAGAAATCAGGAAGTTGCCATTTAAAAACAATTTTTTCTTGTTTTCTTCTGTCTGCATCCACTAGAAAAATACTCTGGAGGAATTCCACTGGGGAATAATTATGTCTGCAGGAGACATTTCATTTTAATTACTATCAGATAGTGATTGGTTTATGATCTGACAAAAAGGCTTGTAATGCTCTTTTAAAATTTCCTATATAATATTCTATATAATTGTTTCTATTGCATATATACTTGTGCAATTATCTCTTAATCTTATTTAAACTTAGTTCTAGCGTGCTGTGTTGATGAATACCTCAGGTTTATTTGATTTATGGGTTGTCTTGAATGTTCAGTGTTATTCCTCAATTTACTGACTATTCTCCTGAGGTTTTCTTTCTTGTTAGACCATAAATTGGATTATCTACTTTTTGTATGTATCATACGTTAAGTTGCATTTCTGTTATATCCTCTTATGTTATATTCTTCTATATGCAAAAAAAAAAAAAGAAAATAAATCTGTCATTTTTGCTGTTTCAGGTGTAACCATTCAAAGTTTTTAATCACTGATTGCCTCTCTTTAGAATCCTTCTACTTTTACAGTATCCCTTTGAGATTACTTTGTCCAAATTGAATGTATATTATGGTATCTAATACATTGGCATTTTTTTCTTTAATATTCTACCTCACTTTGGATATTACTTTGGAAGATAATCACAAAGTGACCACAGGTATTATGAATAGATTTTATGAGGTTTTGAGTTTTCTGTTAGTTTTTTTGGGTTTTTTGGTTTGGTTAGGGATTTTTCCCCCCCCAAACTGTCTGGATTGTGGTCCATTCTTTTTCGTACGTTTGGTTTATTTCTGGATTAATGGCAATAGGAGCTTCCTCTTTCTGAAGAAAGTGGTTTACAGTTCAGTGTAATTGCCATATATTTATCCACATCACTTGGCACATTCTGCTTATTCTTCTTTCCACATTTTCAGTAATGTTGCAGTAGCTTCACATGTTGACATTTACTAAAATATTTTCGGGAGACCTCTGTATGTTCCTTTACTCTTTGAACTTCATGAACTTCCCTTTGGGCAGTTTCTGATCAGTGCCACTGGACAATGTATTGCTCCAAAAGGCTTTGTCAAAAAGCTTCTATGAAGAAGTTCTTGTTAATTATGCAGCTAGGTGGTTTAATTTATATTTTCAAAAAATTCTAGTAAATTAGAAAGTTTTGACTTTACCGTATTGACACTTTACTAACTCAGCTTTATCATCCTTGAATTTTATGATATTTAATTATTTTCATCATTTTACCTGTAGCTCAGAGAATAAGGCTCACAGGTCCATAATTCCTAGAATTGATCCTGCTACTTTTTTAATAAGTAAAGGTACAGTGTTTGTCTACCTTCTTGTCATCTGATAGGGTAGTTTCTTTTAATGGAAGATAGAATTTTTTTAGCAGTGTGGACATTTTTCTTGATTATTTTCAGTAATCTGATATGGATTCACACAGTCTTTGAGCTGTTTCTATATCCAGAAGCTCCTCTTGATGAATCACTTTCTGGTAGTATTTTATTAAGTGTTCTTAGTTTCTCCCTCAATTGTCTTAATTCCCTGTGGTTTGTGAAGTCTCTTGCAGGTTTTTGTATCTAAAGTCCTTAACACTTTTTTCTTCCCTTCCCTGTCCTTGCATGTCTACACTTTCTCATGCTGTCATTTTGATAACTGCAGTGTTTTTCTTGAAGGATAGTTGTTTCAAAAACTTCAGACTAAATAGAGTTGGAGTATATACAGTTTTGTCTAAATAATCCTTGGAGCTTTTTTTATCCATCTTTTCACAGATACGAGTATGCCCATATTTTCACAATGTCATATGCAGGATAGCTAAAACCTAGGTTTGAGCTAATCTTCTTTAGTACTTCCTTGGACTTTCTAATGTTTTATACTTGGAATTGAAGTAGTTCATTTTTATTCTAAAAACATTTCAGCTTGGATGATTTTCGACTTTGCTCTCAGTTTGCTGGCATGGGACAGGGCTCTGAGACTGACATGGGACAGGGCTCTGAGCTCTGACTGTTCATGTGTGGGTTAGCAAGTGTGTTTGTTTTGCTAGTATTCCTGAACGTACTTTCCAAATAAAAATGAAAATAGTCTGTTTTCTTTTTTGTTTGTTTCTTTGCATGTCAGTTTTCGATAATTTCTGTGGGGTTCTGTTAGATGCAAAATTAGGATGATAGGGAGTTTTGAAGATGAAAGATTGGAAGACAACTGAGGTGAAGCATCCTTGCCTTGGTTGCTCACTAGTGGAGGAAGAATAAACGAAATTGAGCAGGATTTCAATCACAGTGTTCAGAGGGTAGAGCTGCCTTTCACTCTTACCTTCTTCACCTCCTACCACTTCTGCTGCAAGCTCAGGAAGGAACTTTGCTTCTAAAATGTCATTCTCATCATCATGGAGGAATGAAAGGAATTTAGTAAGAGAAGTTGCCTACTTGCTTATTTTTCTTCATCTCCTTCCTTTCTTCCTGCTCAAAAAAAAAAAAAAAAAAAGCCTTCACTAATTTCCTGAGGAATTTTTTAAAGTACTGCAGGGAAAATAATACGTGCTTGAGGTATTTGAAGAAATGTTGAGACGATAAATTATTACTGTTCACTCCCCTCCCCTGGCAGGTGAATATGTGTGTGTGTCTATGTTACCCTGCTGTTACCATCTCCAGCATACACTCACTGAGAAAGCCTTACTCTTTACTGCTGTATTGTGTTTTGTCTTTATGAACCTGATGAGTAGTGTAGGCATTAGTGGGGACTGGGTTAGACAGCAATTTAGTTGGTTCTGTCTGTGAGGACAAATGTTGAAAAACCCACACGTGGTTGTCTCATGGGGAGGGTGTTTCATGAATAGTTATAACCTGTAGACAGAGTCCTCAAAAGCCAGAAAGCCAGGAATTTGCTCTCACTGAGATGATTTTTACTCTCCTGAAAGTGCTTGGCTAAGGTATGTGAGGAGGATCGTAGAGTCTCACAGGTGTTCTTAGTAGGAAAACAAAGCTGGCTACGAACAGTTTCTGTCTCCTTACATTGCCATGAGTATAACCTACCAGTAAATTCCCCTTTGTATTTATTGTTTTTCTTGCTCTCCCTCTTTGAACTCTCAAGGTTATTCAGTTATTTTCCTCACAATTTCATTAGGAAATTTGCCAAAAACATCCTTTCTAGGCAGCTGTCTCTGGACCTTTGGAGGCCAGCACTAATGTGCTTCCAGTCTGTAGGGGGTGTTTGGCACAGAATTATGAACTAGGCCTTCATCGCTTTGGGGGAGAGCAGGGAAGAGATCACTAGCGTTTTACCACACCCAGGTGCAAATTTTTTGCTGGTCTATGAGCATTCAGAGGCTTTCATCTCATGTTGTACCTGTTTTGTCCCAGTGCAAGGTCTGTTAACAGCAACAAATAGTTGATGTGAGAGAATTACAGTGAAGACTTATTTCTCTGTTGAATGAAAGCTTTTGTGTGTGTGTGTGTGAGGGAGTGACTCTAGCAATCTTAAGCTGTTCAGATGTAATTTTTTAATGAGGCATTGATTTGTGTTTTTATTTTAAAGTGGTGCTCAAAGGTGCTGTGATGTTGTCTGCATGTAATACTTCATGTAAAATTGATTAAAATGTTAAGCATTTTGCCAGAATTAATGTTGGGAGGAGTTAAACATACCAGATAGAGAAAGAAATGTGTTTCAGGGCTTTCTTTCATACACCGTTGAACAATATAGGCAAGTGCTGTACCATATGTACATATAATATATTTGTCAGACTAACTGCTTCTCGTGTTTGACTAAACTGTCTCCTTTCAGCCACCCACACAGAATATGCCTATGGGTCCGGGCGGGATGAGTCAGAGCGGCCCTCCCCCACCGCCGCGCTCGCACAACATGTCTTCAGATGGTATGGTAGGTGGGGGCCCTCCTGCACCACACATGCAGAACCAGATGAACGGCCAGATGCCTGGTAAGTTTTTCTCCTCTAAGACATTAACACCAGCGTTGCCTGGCAACTGAAACGACATGGGGGCTCAAGGGATACTAGATTGTTGATGACAAAACTGCTTTGAATGCCCCCGAGTACAAGCTCTCTTAGAGTTTGTTAGCTACAGAGCTACGTGACCTGTATTCAGTGTTTATCAGGCTGCCCTTGGGCTTTGATGTAGCTGACACACAGCATTCCTCTGATGAACAGAACTGGCTAAATTTAGTCTGTTTGAAACCATGCAGTACAGCTGGCTTTAGAGGGCTTACTGGGGAAAGGTATTGGCCTGTGGCTGAGCGAACACAAATCCTTCTGTAAAAAGATAATGTGAAATCATTGTAGCTAAATAATTAGATAATAATAAAATAGATACATCTGAAAGAGACCGTTTCTGATTTAGGTAAATGTTTAAAAGAAAAAGAGATTGCTTTTATACAGCTTCCACTAATCTCTTGTCTTCTTTATTATTGAAGATGTGTTGAATCGTAAGGGATTTGTAAAGAAATGGCCTCCAGATTGTTGTTTTAGGTATAAATTTTAAGTCAGTTTCTATGCCATACTGTTTTGTAATAAAAAGAAAAGTACTTGGGAAGACAGAAACAAAGCTGAGAAAGAGGATGATAAAATTCCACACTGTACCTACCAATACTGGCTTCAGGATAACTATTCCCTTTAGCAGTCAGATCCGAGTGGAGTAGGCAATGGAAGAACATGCTTCTTTATATAGAGGCTATTTTCCTGAATTTCCACTTGTAAAATCATACTGCCTATTTCTTGTGAAATGGCTTTCATCTTAAAATTGCATTCCTGGGATTGCTTTTGTTCAGGATCCCTTTTTTTTTTCTTTTTTTTTCTTTTTTTTTTTT
>VXBB01000827.1:511068-563855 GCA_013399915.1 Illadopsis cleaveri | reverse complement strand
TTTTTTTTTTTTTTTTTTTTGCGTGTGGAGAAACTTTTCATACAAAAGCTCCTCAAGGTATTGGTACTTTCAAGAAAGAAAACTACTGTCAAAGGATCTTTGAAAATTCATCTCTCACTGGTGTCAAGGATAACCTTCCTTACAGCAAACACAGCAATAACTATGCAAACTTAATACAAAAATAATAATAATAATAAAATATATAACAATTGCTGTAGTCTCTAATTTCTGTGCAAATCTTGATTAAATGGATTTGATAATGGTGGCTTTTCTGAAAGAGTAGCTTGAATAGCCTCCAGAGGCCATGTGTAAGAATTGCAATAAAAGATCTAGAGAAGTTAGTTTCTTCATACATGTTGGTCATGGTGTTCATTTGGAAGTGTAAAGAGCAATATATGCTGCTCCCTAAGTAGGGCAGAGATATTCTGATTACGCTGTCCTTTATCCATCTAAGATCCATCCGCTCCCATGGCGAGTAGCATTGCCTCTCAAAAATCAGTCTCTTTGACCCTCAAGTGTAATCATATTATTGTTATTATAGGATCTTTTCCAAGGAGAAGGATTACTAAGTCACAGTCTGAGCATAATGACTTCACTGCAGAGCCACGGGGGAGAGAAGTCACTCCTTAAACATACATATTTTGTAATTAGATAGAATAAGGGAAGAGCTCTTAGGAAAATATGTGAAAGGTAAATAGCTTTGTTTTGGTATTCACCTAGACAGATACTTAAATATAGTTTCCAACTAAGCTTTAATTTAGCCTTTCCTCCAACATATTCCCTGTTCTTGCATGTCTGTTCTTTCCTTCTCAGTTTGAAGTTTTCTCTGAGGATGTGAAGATAAACAGCTTAGGATGGGGGCATCTCTAATATTGGAAAGGCATGCTAGAATAATTTCATAGGTAGGCATTGGAAAAAGGGAAACAGAATCATCTTGTTAAGTGTATAGCTAAATTAGACATCTTTTCAAGTGTATGTTAGTTTACCTGCTTGTGAGCCTTTCTGTATTTCACTGAGGTGTATTTCTAATAATTTATGCAGTGTATGCATTTGCTTTCAGGTTTTAGGACACTTACTCTTAGCTTACATAAACATTTGTACTAAAAACCAGATAAAAAATCTTAAATGTCTGTGGAGACAATCTGTATAAAAGGAGTAAAGTCACTAATCTTAAACCAGAGAATCCAGGGCTGACCTCGGTTGACCAGCCTGGAAAAAATAAAATGCAGGCTCTTAAAAAAGCCAGTTAAGGATTTCAGGTATTACCTGAGCAGGGGCTTCCACAGACCTGAGTATGGGCAGAAGGGTTGATGAGATGATTAGAACTGCCTAGTGATCATCAGGGCATGAGTAATTTTAAAGTTCTGCTATAGACTTGTCCCATTACCTGGTGGGCAAAGGATGGTTTTTCTTGTACTTGTGTCCTGGTTAATACAGAACCTAAAGTGCTGCTGGGGCCCTTAATTGCATCCCCTGACAAATGTGTGTCTGTATCCTCTTGCCAGGGAAGACAGTCATGACAAACCTTTTTCAGCTGGTGATACACATGAGTTTTATCTATACCTGTGACAGATTCTGGTTTTTAGGTGAAAAAGATTGCTGTCTGAAGAGTTACTTTGACTGAGTTTATGTGATGCAAAGTAAGAGAGATCTGGGTTTGGAAGGAGATGATGAACTAAGATGTGCTGGGTGCATGTTGTCTTCCTGATTTCTTGAGGTTGTTTTCTCACATGTAAAAAGTTGAGAGGTAAGACTAGCTGTAGGAGTCTCTGACATTTGTTGTGGCACACGTAGGTGACCTTCCTGAATAACACATGGTCCTGGTTCCAGCCAGAACAGAGTTAATTTTTGCAGTAGCTAGGAGGAGGCGTGGCCAGGACCTGGAGGTTATTCTGACCTGCAGGATATTGTGAGGGGTTCTTCGTGGTGAGCAATTGCCTGTGAATCCTTTGCATCTTGTATGTACACGGTTATTAATACTGTTGCTGTTACTGTTCTTTTTCTTACTTCGTTGCTGTTTCCAGTAAATTGTTCTTATCTCAACTTGTAATCTTTACTTTTTGTGCCTCCAGTTCTTCTCTCCAGCCCAGCGCAGGAAAGGGGATACTGGGGAGTGAGCAAATTGGTGTGTGGTTTGCAGTGTTTTAGTGGAAATGGTAAATTGGGGAGTAGCATTTGTAAACCACAACACAGGTGTTCGCGTGTTCCCAACAAGTTCTCTCAAAATCTTCTTTCCTTCCTGCAAATGTAGTGTCAAATGTATTTAGTTTGGATTACATCTTCTTGGAGGTAAGGCGCTGTGCACAGGTGGTTAAGAGGAAAAAGGACTTCTGTTTATACACAGGATAGATAGTTACTCTGCTAACTTCATTATAACACAAATCTAGTTATAAGTATATATGTATAAGTATAGCATTTAAAGCAGTTACTTTAAAGTGGAGATATATACTTCCTGCCTCATTAATTCACTCACAGTTCATTCATATTCTTTTTCTTATTTCATTTATCCATATAAAAAAGAAAATCAGTTGTTTTGTCCTTATACGCGAGAGAACTCCATGAAGTGTTTTGACAATCTATTAAAAGATTATGTGTAAAGTGTGTCTTTATTTTTTTTCATTTGCAAGGCTTTTGATCCTATGGTCTTAGCTTTTTCTTTGTCTTTGTTTTCTAGCTTCTCACTAACAAACCCCCAGATTTTCACCACAGAAAATACACATACCTCGCATTTCATATGACAGCTTTTTCTTATTAGGCCTTTTTCCTGTATTAGTGCTACCTGAGATGTGAAGTGTAAACCAGCCTTTAAATGAAGGTGTTTTATTTTTTCAAGTTATCTCTTGCAATGATTTTTGCCTTCCTCATTTTGCTTCTTACATTACCAATTTTTAAAAATTTGCTCCCCTGTGTGCTTGCCTCTCTATCATTGACAATGTCTTCTTTTAATCAGAAAGAAACAAAACCGCTCCCAGGCCCTAACTTTCTGACACTAACCCTGTATATTCCTTCCTTTAATTAGGAAAGTAGTCTTCTAGCAGCTCTGCAATAGTTGTTTGGCTCTACAGTAGGAAGCTTTTCTCCCCTGTAGCTTTACCTAAGAGCACATTCATGATTGAGCTCATGGTTAGAGACAAGCGCACTTTTTCATAATTAAACTGTCTCCATGTTCTCATTATTACAGAATTAGGCAGTGTTGAATTGAAGAGGGGCAGTATAGGCATCTGTAGTACTCTTGTGGGCATAATCCTGTTCACTGAATTACTTTTCCTGTATTTGTGGTGGACCTGCCTTTGTACATTTCAGCAATCTGCTCACCTTCCTTTGCAGGAACAGTGAACTGCATGTATGATACCTTTTTCAGCTTTTACACTTTCCTTGACAAAATAAGTTTGTGTTTATTTCAGTAAGGTATCTTTAAATGTGCAAGAGGATAAACACATTTTTAAACTTATGCTCTGTGTCTTCACTTTAGCCTGTTCATTTATTATTATCTTTTTCTTCTGCATCTTTTTGTTTCAGTCAGTTGGTATTGTCTCTGCGACCTTGTGTGCAGCTCTCTGTGTCCTTACTTCTGCCTTCATGCTACCCTAAATTAGTGCAGTTTTTGTCATTAGCCAAGGACTTAGGAGCTCTTTACATCTGAAGGCAGAGGGGTGTGGGGTTTTGTTTGGTTTTTTTTTTCCTTTTTTAATTTTCACTGGGAAATATGTAAACAAATCAGTACCTTCCTACAGATCTGCTAGTGTAGTTTCTTTTAGATTCCTCTTCTTAGTCTTTTCTAGCTTAACAAAAAACCTGTGGTATGTTTAGCAACAGCAGCATCTTCTTGGTGAAATCTGTACATATCAGCATTTGCCTTGTTTGCAGCTGACCAGGTCTGTCATCCTCTGGTTGTACATATTTTCTTGAGGTCTTCATGTGGTGCTTGTCATGGCCATAATCCATGCATTTCATCTACTTTTTTTACTTGTCATAGTTATATCCAGTCCCACCTTTTACTAATTTTAGTTCTAGTAGCTGTTCACCTGTTCCACCTAAAGTAATGGGTAAACTAACCAGATGGTATTGTAATATCATATTTGTTAAAATACCCATTGAGAGTAGATTGAATTCAGAGAATAATCCAAATTCAACCTTTGTTGTCAGGAAGAAGGGAAATAGAAGGTGAAAAGATGTTGTTGCCTCATGAGTGGATGAACAAGTCGCTTTTCCTTTGCATCTTCACAAGTGGAACTGATAATTTGGAGACTGTCCTTCCAGTCATCATCACCCACTCTAGTAATCTGCAAAAACAGCTGCAGAAGATTGGCTATATAGTATATGATCAAAAATGTTAAATAGTTCTTTGGCCATTTTTATTCTACATTGTTTCATGCTATCTGAATCACTGCAATGCTAGCTCCATTAGAAATCAAAAGCATTGATTTTCTGTTGTGTTGAAATTTTCTACCTTACTTAGAAGTAGAAAAGATGCAGCACATTGTCTGTAACATTTTTTCTTTGTTCCTTTTTTCACACCTTTCTCTGATTTCCAAGGTTGTTCTTTTATGTATGCACAGCAAAGGTGATGTGTTTGCCAACATAGGTCACTAAATGCTTTTCATTTACATGTCATTCTTACTAAAAAGTCATGATTGAAGTATCAAAAAAAAAAAAGATCTTGATGTCTTACCATGAAGATTTGTTCTCATTCCCACCTCAGGAAATAAACTCAGGAGTTGTCTTCTTGTCGTGAACAACTTTTGGTTAGATTTTTATCTACAGGGACATTAAAACAGCTCTGTAGAAGAACGAATTTGGCTCACAGGTTTTCCATAAAAGCCTCTGCTGTTGTATCAGTGATCATGGAGTGCTTGTTACCTTCTCGTTCTTCTATGGGTAACTGTGTAATCACTTGAATGAAAGTTGGCCTAAGTTAGCATTTAGTAGTGGACTTGGCAATGTTAAATTTGTTGCTGGACTCGACAATCTTAGTGGTCTTTTCCAATGAAAATGTTTCTATGATTCTATGTAATTATACCATGTCAGTGGTAATGTGCCTGTGTTTAATAATAATAATAATTGTTAGTTTCAAAGAATTGTCTAGCATGGGTTGTTTGAATACACAGAAATGTTACAGCCATTGTAACAATTACAGCTCTGATGGAGTAAGCAGGCTGTCTGTTACGCTGGTCTTGTGCCATTCAGAACGAAATCCAGGCTGTGTTATGCAAGTACTAAAAACACTAGTTTTGTATATGATCCAGATAGAAGATGAGCTGTATGATAATTCACCTTTGTTTCAGCTTTAGCTACTGAAAAATGTAAAAATGTATTTCATAGAAAAAGAAAAAGTATTTCATAGTAGAGATGAACTTTGTTGTTCACTTCCTTATTTTTAAAGTGAGGAAATCACATACGAACTTTACATTTAAATTTATTTTCATGTATTTGTATTTAATGACTTCTGTTTAGTTTTGTGATTCAGTATGACTGTTTTCACCTGCTTTTATGATGCTTAATGCACATCTTTTTCCCTGTTTTTCTTTCTGAAGGACCCAACCATATGCCTATGCAAGGACCTGGACCTAACCAACTCAATATGACAAACAGTTCCATGAATATGCCTTCAAGTAGCCACGGGTCCATGGGTGGCTATAATCACTCAGTGCCATCGTCACAGAGCATGCCAGTGCAGAATCAGATGACAATGAGCCAGGGACAGCCAATGGGCAATTACGGGCCCAGACCAAACATGAATATGCAACCAAACCAGGGTAAGTGAGGTGTTTGTTAGCTTCTGTAAAAGGAAAACATCCTGGGTGCAGATTTTTTTAAAGGTCTTATCTTACAGATTTCCTTCTTTAAATGCATTTGTACCCTGAGATTGGCTCAGTTGATTAGGGCATGGTGCTAGGAACACAAAGGTTGTGACTTCAGTCACTCTATGGGCCATGTACCTAAGACGTGGACTCCATGATCCTTATGGAAGGATCATCTCAGAACACTCTGTGGATATTCTGTACCTGTGTATGGAGTATTCTACATCCCCTTTCTCCCATGTATCTGTGACTTTTTGTTTATTTGCAGTCATTGAACTATTTTCAGGTCTTATGTGAGAATCTCGGAATGAATCTACTTTCATCAGCTATAAGCTGGAACTACTGTTTGTCTTTTTCAGACTTTACACTTCTAGCTAAGTGTTACTGTCATTGAGGCTGATAAAAGAGATCTCTGTTTTTAAATCTCTTGGTTAAATTGAAAAATTAAAGTCAGATAGCCCTCAGATTGTTATACCTAGTTAGTCTTTGTTTTCTGCTGCTTGCTGTTTTAGCATGGAATGTCTGTTAGTTTTAGAGAAGCAAAATTCAGTTCCAGGAGCAAATCTGGTGCTCCTTACTGCTTTCATGAGATGTCCTTGTGTATATAGTAAAAATCAAAACTAATTTTGTATCTAAGGTATTTCTGTTGCATAAACTGATGATGTTTTGATGTCCTTGTTGAAGTGCAAGGACATTGTGGAATTAAAATACTGCATTAGAGTCACAGCACAACAAACTATTAAGTTCTATTTGTACTGGATATTCTTACAGAGGTGCTTTACAAGTCAGCAATCAGTATTTTCAGCTTTCCTGTTAAGTCTGTTACTGCACTGGATCTGTACAGAGCACCTGCTAGAAGACATACGACATACCAAAATTTCACTTTTTTATATGTAGATACCATCTGTTCCTGAGGTGTACAGGCAGACCAGGTCATACTGATAAGTTTAATTATTAGGTTACAGAAAGGTGCAAAACAGACAAAAGACTAACTTAATGAAAGACTAAAAATAAGTCATGATGGGAGAAGCTGTTTCTGCACTTTTCTTACTAGCAGTGAAAGTGGGAGGTCTGAGGCCTTCAGCATTTACATTGTTAATAGGATTTTTCTTAAATTATAACAGTAGAAGAAACAAAAGATAGGCACATAGCAGAGGAAATCATAAGTGGGAATATTTTTGACTGTCTCTCTAAACAGGCAAGTTATCTCTGTACTCTGGGCAATACATAGCATAGTAATTTTGTGAACGTTATAAGATGCTTTGAAAAAGCCCTCTGCCATTTCAGTTCAGATTTTTTAGTTGCAGAGTTAGCAATAATTATGTCGCAGTATGTGTGAGGGAGCCATCTAATAAGTCAGTCTACAGAAAACAATTTTGTGTGACTGGCCTAAAATTTAGGAGATGATTCCATCTCAAAGTAGCGTTCTCTCCCTCATAGTATTCCCCTGTTGTGTTTTCAGTACTCTGTCAAACTTGTAATTGGTCATTAGAAACTAAGCAGAAATAAACCTAAAAGGTTTCTGTTCTGAACAAATAATGGTACTGAAGTGACTTTGGGGAATAAAGAATAAAACAGTATTAACGAAATTACAAGTTCAAGAACAGGAGCAAAATCTTTAGTTAGAACAATGGTACCATTGCCATTAGGGCCACAGCAAGCTTTTGCTGAGACTTTTTCCGTTCCAAGTGTCTGCTTCAAGGCTGGTTCTGTTTTTTGCAGAGGTTTTACAGAAGTAGAGGGCAGTGGGGTGAAAAATTATATTCTTTAAAATGTTTCTGCGTCTCACTAAACAGAGCACTTCATATATAAAATGCAGGAGTGCAGTTTCTTTAGGGCAAGTCTTTGAAACTTGTCTGTTATGCAAGCAAAGTGCTTTTTGCTCTTAAATGAAAATACTGTTCCAAATATCTGTGAGAGAAGAAGTCTTAAGTCTGAAGGTGGGCATGTTCTTTATTTTGATCTAAGATGATTCCCAATCAGGTCTGCTTAGTACATTTCCTCCATTTTCTACTCATAGTTGTTACATTTACATTGAAGTTTGATGACAAATTAGAGGCAGTATTTTTGTATCTTCACTTTCTTGTGACTCCCAAGACACCTGGGCAGGGAATGACAGAGTAATCTGTGAGACCATGAGAAATTTAGGGGAAGGTAGCAAATCCCAGTCTGGCTGGGCAGAGGTCTCAGGCAAGCTTGGCCACTTCAGGCTTCTCACCTAAGTGAAGAAACAAGAATGAGCTGCTAGGAAATGCACTCAGTGCAGTTTAACAAAAGGGGGAGAAAGATGGTGACTCAAAGGTTTCTTAACTGGTTTCATGTGCAACTTTTCAGAAACACAGATGAACCAAAATTTCTGAACCTCAGTGTTGTTGTCAGGAGACATTTGTGAACACCTGAGTATGCTTTGTTTCGTCTTATAGGAATGATCCATACTGAAAATGAGAGATACTACTGCATCTGTGGGTTAATAACAGCACTGGCTAAATATAATGCTAAATATTCTGCAAGATGAGGTCTTAGCATCTCAGATTGGCTGTTAAAAATTAGTAAATGTTTTTGACCTTAGTCTTTCCCTATGTGGCTTCCTCACCTGTAGAAGAATGAATCTGATGGTAAGATTATGATACCATCTGATTCCACAGGGGAGTTGCCAAAGTGTATTCATTATGAAGATTTGGACAGATTACTTATGGGTGCCATAAGAAAACCTACAAATAAATGAATAATTCTGTCTTCAGAGTTTGACTAGGCATCACATCTCACATGAACTATTAGGAAGAAACAAAATACTGAAATAGTTTTTCAGTGAGTAATACCTACCGTGTACTGAATGAAGTCAGTACTTCTAGGGGGAAAAAAAAGCGTGCTATTATATAATAGATAAAAATCACCATAACACTCAGAAAGGCTTGCTCTAACACTTGGGTTATGCTTGAGCATAACCTCTTTATGTGGACTTGCTAGCAAAACATCTTGCTGTATATGCACCTTGTGAGGCAGATGGTGTTAGCAAAAAAAAAAAAGAAAAAGTGCTAATTAAGAAATAAAATGCATAGTAACAGAGCTGTTTGCTGGATTTGCTTCCTGTATCCACTCTGTACTCACTATTGATTTGTACTAGTTATAAAATGCAATCCAGAGGAATACCATAGATGAGAAGTAAAGTTTTCATGGTATTGATTTTATATAGTCAGTCCAGTTTAAAAGAGGAATTCTAGTAATTTTGGACTTAAAAAGCAGAATGTTTTAAGTGGAAGATTCTGTAGATTAATCAGAGAACCAGTACCTGGTTTCTTCATTGAAGAGTTAATACAGCAGCCCAGGACATCTGCAAGGAATATTGGCTACCTTTCTGGAAAAGATAGGAAGCAGAAGGAGTTGAATGAATATGGAAGAAACTGTGTTCTTCTGGGTGCATTTCTTCTTGTGTATGGTAAACTTCTTAGATTGAAAAAAAATTTCAAGTGTTGACACTTTTGGGTTTTCAGAGGAGCTATATGTAGGCGTGATTTTTCTGATACCTGAAACTTGCATGGAAAATCCTCTTTTTTTGTGTTGAACAAACCTTTCACACTCAGGGAATAATGTTTAATAGTAGAATTAATACATTTTACAAGTAAGAACCAGGAAGTTGTTGCTTGGCCATCTCAGAAACTCTGCTAGGCGTGACCATCCCAGAGACTGTTTTCTCATTTCTCAGATCCTTTTGCTGGGATTCCATTCTCTTGCTAGAAGAGCTTGACACAAAGTTACTGAACTCCCAGTCTGCTATTAGCATTATATGTTGCCTGTGGTAAGGGAGGGGAACTAGTTCACCAGTGACTTCTACAGGACAATATCATGTTGACTAGTCGTTTGCAGACCAGTTGTCAAATCTGGGGCTGAAATTTTTTAATGATAGTTTAATTTATATAACCTTGGAAAAAATGCATTAAAATTTCAGAGCTCTTTCACTTACAAGCAAATATGAAGATATGGAAAGAGTAGAGATGGGGCAGATGCAGATTCTGGTTCTTTGGTTGTGCACATAAAGAAAGGAATATAAAGATAGGAACATCCGATGTTAGCTAAAAAATAAACATATTCAGGGTATGACAGACCAGGATGAAGTGATTTCTTAGTTTGACTACCTTTTGTGAATGTCTTGCCATCTGTGCACTCCTGTGGAAGCTGAGACTTAGGTTTCAGTACCTTGACTGCTTGCAGTAGTCAGGATGTTATGGAAAAAGCAGGGCAGTCTCAATTTTTTTTTGAAATCCAGCCTGTTAAAAGGAAATAAAATTGCCTCCACACTCTGAAACAGTATGATGCTATAGCTGCATTGTGTAGGATGTCTAGCTGTAGAAGACATTGTAGTTTTGTCATGAAAAAACAAAAGATACAAACAGCTGCCACAGAGCTTGTGCTTTCATATTCTTCCCTAGGGTAAAACATGAAAGAGTAACTAAGGATTTTTTTTCTATGACATTTTATGTTCTTTTTTTTTTTAAATGATACCTGAAATTATTGTTCAGTTTGAGATGAGAAGTTTGTGGAGTAATAAAGTGTGGAGAAGTGTCTACTGTCTTTAATTTGCAGCCTAAATAATACATTAGGAGTAGCAAAAAGTTTTGTATCCTCAAAATCTTTTGAGATGATGTTTAAATTACTCCTGGCATTAAAACACCTTTAGCATGGTGGTTCATTTGACTAAGCACATCTGAATTGTAGTGTTTGTCAAGTTAAATTGACCCTACATTATAGTTTCTAAGATAGCTCTCACAAAGCTTAAAACCATCATTTAAAAAACAAGCTTTTTTTTTTTTAAACATGTGGAAAAACAGCAAGAAAGTTTTGCTGAGGGCTGCTGCAGTGATTTATATTTTGCTATTTTTGTAACAGTAGACCCTGTGATGGGATTGACCATGGTAAATCTAGCTTGGTGTTCTTTGCTAATACTCTAAGTATGGATATCCAGTTGCTTCATCCATGCAAGTGCACATTTTGAAATGCCTAAAGAATAGACCCCTGAGCAATACGACCAGTGTAATTTGGAAGGCTGAAGAAACAATAGCTTGTTCTGCTGCTTTTTGGTCATACCCACATGTTCCCATAGCTCTTTAGTCAGAACAGCAGAGTCACCCGTTCATTTATGAGTGTGGTTCCTCACTTCTCTGCTTCTTCAAAAGGTTCAACCATGTCAGCGGTTATTCGTGTCCTCTCATAACATTTACCACCAATACCTGGGTTTCAGTATAAGGGACAACACTACAGAGACATTTTTAAAGTACTAAATTTTCCTGCAGCTCTTTCATCCTCTGCTATTCTGGTCTCAGATTTGTTAGCTTTGTGTGGGACCTACTTTCAGTTTGGATTTCTGTTTATCTCTGTTTATCTTACTTCTGTGAAGACTAGGTTGTCAGTTTCCAAAAGTCCTTTCTTGTCATGAGACTGCTGCTGTGTCACTGTACTTACAAGAAGATCAGGTAGTAGTCCATTTTTTCTTTAATCCACATACTTTTTCTTCCCTGTACATGAGATACATGGCTGGAGCAGAAGGTTTTTTTTTTCCCTCAACTCCTCAAAGTTGCCTATACCTACTAAACAAAAATATGTATTGATAATGTGGACCAGTTAAATTCTGTACTTGCATATTTTACACAGATAATCTTTACACAATATTTCTTTGGATGCATTTTGAACTGTGTACAAATAAGATACTTTGTCCTCTCTGTATTAAATAGTTCTAGAATTTCACCAAATAAAGGGTTTCTGTGGAGAGTTTTTGAAAGCAGTGAGCATTCTCTTGCAGCTCATAGTTATGTGAGCTTTGTATAGGAAAGTCTTATCGCCAAGTCTGGAAGTGATCATGACTTCCACCAAATGTAGTTTGTTGTGACCTGATTGGAGATTAAAGAGCTGTCTTTTAGGGTGCTTGTAAAAATATGTGCCTCAAATATTAGAAAACATTATAGAATAATTGAATAATTTGGGTTGGAAAGGACCTCAAAGATCATGTAGTTCCAGCCTTCCCTGCCTGTGCTACAACTAGCCCAGGTTTCTCAAAGCCCCATCCATCCTGGTCTTGAACACATCCAGGGATGGGGCATTCACAACTCCTTTGGGCAACCTGTTCCAGTGCCTCATCACCCTCACAGTGTAGAATTTCCTCGTAAAATCCAATCTATACCTACCATCTTTCAATTTAAAACCATTGCCCCTATCTGCCTGTATAAAAAGTCCCATCTCCCTGCCTTTTATAAAGCCCCCCTAAAATACTGGAAGGCCACAATGAGGTCTCCCTGGAGCTTTCTCTTCTTCATGCTCTCAGCGTTTCCTTATAGGTGAGGTGCTCTGTCCCTCTGATAATCCTTGTGGCCCTCCTCTAGACGTGCTCCAGCAGGTCTGTGTCTTTCCTGTGCTGGACCCTAGAGTTGGATACAGCACTCTGGGTGGGATCTCACCAGAGCAGAGTAGAGGGGCTGAATCTCCTTGCTTGACCTCCTGGCCATGTTTTTTCATGCAGCCCAGGATACAGTTGGTTTTTTGGGCTGCAAACCCACATTGCCAGATCAGACCCAGCTTTTCATCAATATAAACCCTTAAGTTCTTCTCAGGGCTGCTCTCAGTGAGTTTCCCACTCTGTACTCATGTCTGGGTTTGCCCTGACCCACGTGCTGCACCTTGCACTGGGACTTGTTGAACTTCATGAGCTTCTCTTGGGCCCACTTCTCAAGTTTGTCCATATCCAAGTAGATAATGAATTAATAGTCTTAGGTTTTTTATTAAGTTTTGGCATTTTATGTCATATTAAATATTACACAATGAATAAACGTAGCTTTCTCCTAGGCTAGATTTTTCAAATGGAAGAATAAATTCAAAATTCCCTCATCCCTCAAAACTGCTGTTTAAAATAGTTATGTTCCATGAGGCAGTAGAGACCATGGTGGTTCTTTTAGGTATCTTCTTAATAAGAAGAACCAAACTGGAAGGAAGCCAGACCGTCTGTTATGAACACAACACACAGCCTGAATCAGGGCAGTGAATTCTCATTGTGGCTCTACAAAGCGTTAATGAAGTTCTAATTTAAAAAGCAAACACAAAATCTCTACATTGCACCATGGGGACCCAACACATTTTATCACATTGTATTGTGACTAATATTAATATTGTTAATTAACAAGCTTTCTTGAGATCTAGGAATATTATAGCAACAAGTTTCTATTTTTTTTCAGGACTGCCTAATGTTTCTCAGTACCTCCAAACAGAGGAGCAGTGAAATAGAATAATCTAAATTACCTACTCATTTAGAAGATCAACAAAGGAAATGTATTTTGCCAATAACTAAATAAGTACATCCGAATTTAACCCTTTTTTTAACTTTAAAGTCAGGCCACAGAAATTTGCCCTACTGAAGGACAGAACCGTAACTGGATCTTCTTAAGTGTCGCCAGTATTTATCTTTAGAGGAAAATGAAGCTTAGGCCACTTCTCAATGAGAGATCCCACACAGGGGTTTTATGAGATTTAACTAATGCACTTTGAATTCATACCATTAATTAATTTGTGTTAACTTTCCCTCACTCTGCATAGACAGGATCTAAGTGACTGCATATTCCTTTGCCTGTATAAATCCATTGTCACTTAACTGTATCTAGGTATTTTTGCAATACTGTAGTTTCACATAGGACTTTCTGCTTCTGCTTCAGCACCTACTTCTTTAAACATATTAAATGGAATGGAAAAATCTAAGCTTACAGAAAGTAGGTGATACCTTCCTTTTTCTCCTTGGATGGCACTTTGGAGTGGTTCTGCTAGTTTGATGTTTGATTTCATGGCTTGTTTTAGTTTTTAGCGAGGCTGCTAGTTTCTTGTTGTCTTTGTAGTTTATAAAATAAATTATTTTTTGAAGAGGCAGAAAAGCTTAGGGTTTCACCATTATAGACTGGGCAGTATGTGTGAAGTGGTTTGAATTAATGTATTACAAAAATCTGTTGTTTAAAAAAGTTTAGCTCCTTGTCACAACAGATTTTCCTCCTCATGTTTTTGATACTGGAATAATGCTTTTCTGAAGTGGTACTACAGAGGAGGAGGCACAGAGGCTGTTCTTTGTTAAATGTTTTATCAGTCTAACCTGCAATCTCATATAATGAAATGGTGTAATCATTGTTTTCATTGCTGTGTGGTGTCAGTAGGGTGCTCTTTAACTGTCTGTTTTCATTGCTGAAATTTGCATTTCTCGAAGTACAGCCTTAATCAGATTTTGTCAGTTGATAAAACATGGACAGTACTTGAGCTCTCCTGGTCTCTTCCTGTGGTTCATAGAAACATGGTGCAACTTGGTATGAAAGAAGATTTTTTTGTTACGGACTTGTTTGGGACTGTTCAGTGCAGGCAGAGCCTGTGTTCTGTGGGCCTTCTGCAGATGCCTCTTGTGTAATTGCCTGTCTGGTTCACATGGTTTGTCTTTACAGGCTAAGTGAAATTGTTGATTTTGTGATAACAGCTTAATGGTTTGTTGATGGAATGTAACAACAACTATGTGTGTATTGAAACTGTGCTCTGAGGAAATCACAAATGTTAATTTTTCTGTGACTTACCAGGGTTTCACCATCGGGTTTTCACCTACACTTTTTTTGAGAATATTTTTTAAAACAAAAAGTCATAGAAGTGTTTCAATTATCTTTGCGTATGTGTAAACAAATGTCCGTGGTTTTGAAGAAAAATCATCTAAAAAGCAGGCATGTTTAGACTGACTTCTGTTTTGTAGTTTGGTTACTGTATTGTTCACCTACATTTGCACAGGTCCAGAAACAACCAACCCTTATCAGAGCACTGGATATACAGAGCCTTTCTTGGTCCATTTTTAAAGGTTGGGTTTTCCATGTTCTTTTGCAAAGATTTAATTGCAAATCATTTCTGTGTATTTGACATTTTTGCTGTTCTTCCTTTTGCAGGTCCAATGATGCACCAGCAGCCTCCCTCCCAGCAATACAACATGCCACAGGCAGGTGGCCAGCATTACCAGGGGCAGCAGCCACCGATGGGAATGATGGGCCAGGTTAACCAAGGAAATCACATGATGGGGCAGAGGCAGATTCCTCCATACAGGCCACCACAGCAAGGTAAGAATTCACTTCAGTATTTTTACACTGATTTTAAATAACCATGTTTAAAACCATTTTACATCACTTTCTTGCTTACACTAAGTTTCTATCAAGTCATTTGGTGTGACAGTTTGCACACTCTTTTTGTTGCCCTTTGTAAGGGTGGTTCTTGCATCAAGAGATTACTGCTATCACCATGAAATGTGAAGACAAGTTTGTTTTCTTTTTCTTTTGCTTCTTTTTGAGACTATGCATTCTGAAATTATGCATCTCAGATATGCTGATGTAGAATTCTGTTTTGAAATTTAAATGATAGGTACAGAAAAGGAACAGAATACCTACTTGGTTCTGAATTCATTCAATTACAAAAAAAAGGAACGATGTTCCATGATATTGGTTCTCTTTTTTCTTTTTAGTCTTTTTCAACAAGGAATAATTTTTTTTTAACGCCCTAGTTTGATATACACATATTCCTAAAATGAGCTCAAACCTGAAGTTTGATATATGTAATCTCAGTCTAGTGCAGCCAAACAACTGTGTTTGTATATGTAGATAGATACATTTACTTATTTTTTTAACTAAACCAGATTACATATGTTGTCTGTAATGCAACAATTTGGGTGGGGAATACATTTGAGAAATATTTCTCATACTAAAATCAGAAATTAGCAGACTTTATAACAGAGAAAACAAGTTATTTACGTATTGACTGGTTGTGGTTTTTCAGGCCCACCACAGCAGTACTCAGGCCAGGAAGACTATTATGGGGACCAATACAGTCATGGTGGACAAGGTCCTCCAGAAGGCATGAACCAGCAATATTACCCTGATGGTAATCTCTCATAAATGTTAACTTTCCCATTTTCTATACCTGCCCAATACTAATGTAGTCATATGCCCAAAATTTAGGGGATGAGGCAAGAATAGTAATTGGATATCATACCTCACATTTACAAAACCTTCCAAATTCAGAATTATTACTACAGTTTAAGTTATTATGACTAGTTAAATTTACAACTTAAAGCATCTAATTTGTAATACTCCCATTTGAAATTCTTAACAGTTTTAGTATTTCAAAAGAATGGAAATAATTGGTTTCTCTCGAAGAATGGAGAGTTCCTTAGCATATCTAATATAATTGAGATGAATTTAAACAGTTGTATCTTTATGATCAATAAGAGAGGGGGCGATATCCTTTTATTAAAAATTTTACTGAACTGAAAAAACTTGCTAAAAAGATGTGGGTTTTTTCTGTAAATACCCTACTTTTTAAACTTAGTGTTTAGTTTTCATATAAGTCGCACAAATGTGTTATTGTTGACATGGTATGGGCCTTTGGTTTAACATTTATATAGGAATAAAGTGGTCCCTGCCCTGAGGGTATTGGAAATGTGAATCCTCTTTAGATGTTCCCTCAGTGCTTTCAAGACAAGACTGAAACTTCGAATTTCATAAATCTGTCCTCCTACCTCTTGGAATATGGAGTGCTAAAGACAATTGGATTATAAGTTAGAAAAGTTGAAATTAACTTGTTTTCAGGCTGAGCAGAGACTGGGAGAACAAAGATGCTGACTCTTGACTACTGTGATAACCATGTGTGCAACTTAATAGTATCTTATGAAGTTCAACAAATGTGGTAGATGTTAATGTTTAAAAAATGTATACAAAGCAAAGCTGTGTAATTGCCAAAGCAACTACTCATAGCAAATAAAGGGGTGCAAGTCAGTTGTTTGAATTTAATTTCCATCAAATTGATTATAAGATACATCAAGCTGTATCTGTATAAGCTAACGTGTTAATTTCTGGAGATAAATGTACCGAGTTATATTACAAGTTGCATTAACTGGTAATTATTCAGCTTTCATTTTGGAAATGTACACACATGAACTTTAAATTGTTACAGGCTACTTCCTCTAGTAAGGGCAGTAAGATGTTAGCATCAACAGCTCTTTGGCAGCACAGATTACTTCTAAGATCTATTCCTTCTAAAGAGTCATCTTTATCATTACTTCATTATTACTCTTATATAGAATACAAGGAGCATATTTTAAGACTTGTTTTAATGGTTATGTTTGCATGTAAGATTCAGTCAGTGATGTATTGTACAGTTGCAGACCTGATTACAAAACCACTGAGTTTTAGAACTGTTTCCTCTTTTCCTCACTTGTATCTAAAAATTTTATTCCAATTTTATATTATTTAATTTTGAATGTAAACAAAATTTTGGCATGTATTCTTGACCAGGTTAGCAATGAGATATATTTTGATCATCTGTAAGACAAAATATATGCGTGCTAAAACCAACAACAGGTGGGGTGCTTACTGCATGTATTGACTTCTTAATCAGAGATGCCTGTAGTCTCTGAATAGAAAGGTTTGTTTGTAATGAATCTGCTCAGGACTGGAATGTAAGAGGAAAAGTTTTCTTGAGACCTTAAGCAGGAATTCTGTTTGTTGGGAAAACCTTGAGAGTGTTATATTTCTGTCATTTATAAACAGAATTTAATGTAGATGATGGTTCATAACTTCATTGAGCTTTATTTGTTATATTTCACACTGCTTTTAGCATATGCTTTTGAATTGGAGATCAGCAGAACAGGTGTTAGACAAATTATGATAATTGCTTTCTTTGTTCATTCTAATTTAATTCAGGTTATTTACATGTGAAAGGCCTAAATGCTTTCATTTTTTTTTTTGAGTGAAAGATGAAGTACTTCCCCCCCACTCCCCCAACAAGGATTATTGGAAGGTTAAGACCATCCCTTGCTGTGATGTTTCTAGAACTACTGCATTAAGCCTTTTTTTCCCCCTGTCACATGTTAATTCAATATGAAAGGAAATCATATTAATAAGTCTTTGGCTAATACAATTGAAAATTCTTTTTCATGTATATCCAGTTGAATTTTTTTTTTTCATTTTTCTGAGAAATTAAATATTGTTAGGGTTTTCACTCAGAGGCCATTAACGTTTCTTCCTGTCTCTTGTCGAATTGATGTAGGTCATAATGATTACGGTTATCAGCAACCGTCGTATCCTGAACAAGGCTACGATAGGCCTTATGAGGATTCCTCCCAACATTACTACGAAGGAGGTATCTATATACCTTCACACACATACGCACATACATCCCCTTTCCTCCCCACACTCAACGGGAACAGAGATTCTTGCACAACACAACTTATACCCATGCAAAGCTCTTGTAGAATACTAGTTGCTGGCTGTCTCGGACATGGCAGGGAACTTGAAGCCTTCAGAATAATTTCTTGCAAATACCTAAAATATATAACCACAATTTGCCATTCTAACAACAGTAAAATGACTAAAACACTCTAGAGAATTTTTTTTTTTACCTCAATGGAAATTTTTATTTTAACATAAATCTGTTGGTTCAGTTGTATATCTTTTTGTGTGTGTATATATTTTGTATAATTATAGTGCCCTTAGGAAACAGCTTGCTGATCTTGTGTAGCTAGTCTGTGCTCTTGTAGCTGTCCTTAATTTTGTCTTTTCTTTTTTTTTTTTAATTTTATTTAGCATAGTCATGATCTTATGACTGTGATGTTCCAGTAAATGTAATGCTCATTTGGCAGAGATGCTGAAAATGCTGCAGTTCAACTTTGCAAAATTGGCTTTAACTGCAGTTTGTTTGGCCGAGTTCCTTCTGTTTGGTTTGAGTTTTCTTTGTTTTGTTCAGTTTTTGAAATCAATATTGCATTTTCATTTTGTTCTTGTGTTGTTGGCTGTGCATCTTAGAAGGCAAAAATAATAAAACAGGTATCTTTATGAGTTTTTGCTTTCTTGCAATGATCTTACAGGAAACTCGCAATATGGTCAGCAGCAAGATGCATATCAAGGACCACCCCAACAGCAGGGTTATCCACCACAACAGCAGCAATATCCCGGCCAACAAGGCTATCCAGGACAACAGCAGGGTTATGGTAAGAACCTGAGGACACTGACAGCTGTCACAGAAGGGACTAAGAGAGACCCTTATGCGTTACTCCATCCCTGTTTGACTCTGTCCAGAGGCCAGGCTTGCACAGAACAGCTCTGTGCCTGCTGTTTCACTGGACTGAGACAACAAAACATAGAACGCAGCATCTTTTGGGAATTAGATCTGTTGGCAGCCTAGGAGAGTGTGGTAACAGAAAACCAAAGGTGACTAAACAGCATTGTAATGGATGTCTGTAATTTAGAAGAACCCAGAAAGATTCTGCTCTTTTCTGTTTTCTCTAGCTGAACACACTCACAAAGATGACAAAGAACCTCTTTCATCTGTGGATTTGCCAATTAAAACAGTCTTTTAAAAACTGGTTTAAAACTTCATTCAACATACATGAATCCTTCTTTTCAAATTACTTGTACTGATCAGTAGAGAAATGACTGTAAGCATTGACAGCGCAGCTTTAAAGAAACTCTGCCTTATAAGTTCACACTAGTAGTCCAAACCTTCTGATACATGGCAGGAATGAGAAATCCTCTGCCGCAAGTCCCTGGATTCAAGGAAAACCTCCCAAAAAGGAAACTTAAAGCAGTGGAATGTAATTTTTGTGCATTAATTCTAAAGATCTTCGTGTCAGAAGAGCATACTGAAGCTACTGCTCTGTTAAGTTTTACTTGCTTGCATACTGTAAAGTCATATATATTTATGACAGAAGAAGGAATCTCTGAAATTCCATAAATTCCATGTATTTTAGTTTTCAGCTCTTTTGCAGGCTTAAATGCTAAAGCTTTCAGCATTGTGTGTATGTGAGGAAATGTGTGGGTAATTTGTCTGCCATGTAGATAAATGTTAGATTCACATGAAATCCATTATGTTGAGACAGAGTTAAGTTTTTTAGAGGATCCACTGAAATTTAGTAAGTGTTCTACCTCTGGGGGTTATGGATGAATTGATAGTTCTAAAGTAGTACTTGTACCTTCATTCTACTAAATACGATATAGGAACAGACTGAAGATCAGAGTGGAGGTCTGTGTAGATCACTGCTCTGAACTTTGTAAGTAAAGAAATAAAATCTGATTTATTCTGAAAGTTTAGGTTAAGAAATACTAGAAGAAAAGGGATTAGGAAATCTTTTGGAGCCACTTACCCAACATAATTTGTAAAACAGAATTTCTCGGTTTTAGCAGAAATTGTTACTGAAGTTCCATTTTTTTCCTGTGAAATATGTCAATGAATATTTAGAATTCAGCTATAAAGAATTGCCATGAATAAATAAACCCATGTTCATTTGTCAGATGAACACAGCACTTTCAGGATGTCGTATTCTTGCTCAATTTAATATTTAATTGCTTTCTAATTTTCAAAAATAAATCAATATCTCAGTCATTATTATCAATCTTTAAGGTTTTGTTTCATAGTGGAAAGCTGAAACTGCATAGTTCAAGGGGATTTGAGGCCTGAGGAGAATGGTAATAGCTTATGGAGCTTTTCTTCTCCAGGTCGTCTCTTCACTGTGTTACAGATCCAGAATTACTGAAGGAGTTACTGGTTGATGTCACCTTAATGTCCAGTGTAGCTGAAACTGGCCCTCTCTAGCACTGAATCACAGGTGCTAAAACACATCTGTTTCTTCTGAGGGGAGGGGAAAAAAAAATGTTGGTTTGTTTAAAAAAACGTGCTCCTGAAGAGCTGCAAATCTTCAGCTCTGAAGAACAGAGACCCAGTTTTTAAGGAGTGATGTTGAAAAAGCTAACAGATCCACTGCAAAGGATTCATAGGAAGTGCCACTGAAATACAGCATACACCATCTCTCCCAGTGTAGGAGGGAATGGTGATAATTTTGTTTGGAACATGGCCTGATGGTGGTAACATGCAGCTTCTAGTGGTAGACAGGCCAACTCCCTGTGAATAGTAACAGAAAGTTATACTTGCAAAAGAACTACTTCTTTTACAGGCAAGAAAGAGTGGAGTCCAAGTTTTGGATTTTTTCACAACCTTTTTCTGGAAAGTTAATATTACCAGAGGAGTATGGAGTAGAGAGTGCTTTTTTCCATCTCACAATAGTTTTTACTGCTTGTCACATCTCACATTTTATACATGTATAACTTGCTTGCCTGACACCCCATCCATGATTGCCTGCTGTGGTGTGAGACTTCCCTTTCTTGCAGCATAGTACTGCTGGTCTCTTCAAAAAGTCCAGATGTTAAACATTGCTGATTATCTGGCTGCTCTTAGCCTTAGAAAATTCTGGAACTGAAGCAGCACACATCAGGAGACCGCCTTCCTAAATCCTGGGAAGGGCTCGTGTTTTATCATTTCTTGCCTTGTTCTTCTCTGTCCTGTGAGCTTGTACGTGGAACTACATGCATTGATACTAAGTAATACATATATAAATAAAAGTAAATGTTTCTGTAGTTGAAGCACAGGCCCTGGCAGCAAAGGTGCTTTCCAGGGAGAGGAGGGTGGGCCACTCAGTAGACCTAGTTGCACAGTAGTGGTATTTCTTAGTCCTGGTTAGCTGTAAAATTCAGTGATTTTCCTGTTCTCTTCTTTCAAACATCTTAACCACTCTTTTCTTTTTTTTTTTATTTAATGATTTCCAGGCCCTTCCCAGAGTGGACCAGGGCCTCAGTATCCCAATTATCCACAAGGACAAGGACAGCAGTATGGGGGATACAGACCCACGCAGCCTGGGCCACCACAACCACCACAGCAGAGGCCTTATGGATATGACCAGGTATTCTTTTGTTTGATGAGAAAGTTGGGATTCTTACACGCTCATTCGATAACCTTAGATTCTGGACATTTAAGCTAATGAATTTTAGGACATAGTCTTCCAGGTATGTCCGTACAATTCTCATGGAGTTTTATTTCTTGGCGAGTTACCAAGAATCATTTGTATGGAATTGTGATTAGTCATCTCTCCTGAGTTTGCTAAGTTTTAATGCAATTTGGCAAAGTGGGGCCCTCCCAGCAGTATTTTTGGACGTTAAAAATTAAGGTGATGTGTTTCATAGCCTTATAGTGAATGACTAATACGAAAGATGAAGTTTCTAAGTCTCATGGTAGATCATTTTTCATTACTTCTTTGCAATGGAAATGGTTGAATTTATTTTCCACAAACACAAATCCTAATCATAATCTTCCTCTTCAGTTGCAAAATCACCTCAGGCGTGCAGCTGAGGTCTTTCAGCTGCAGAGCTTATGGGGAGACATGAAAACTGTTTTTGCACAGATTTTCTCTGAGAAGTATAAGGGGGCAGTGAACATGGGAAAGAAGTGACCTGAAAAACAACTGCTTCATTCCTTTCACTGCTAAGACAAGATTAAAACAAACAAACAATTACCACCAAAACTTTAGGATGGAGTTGTAGTGAAGGGTTCATGTAAAGAAAGCTGTCTTAGAATTAAAGGCTGAAACGGTTTTTGTTCCTGTGAAAGGTACTAACTTGCAAAAATCCAAACTTTTCACTATGAATCATTCAGAAATGTCATTAAAATGTACACTATTACTTTCCTTGGTATAAATAACGTAAAGATTAACTGAATGATAAAGCTGAGGTTCTAATGTTTAAATAACATCCTGTTATGCCAGTAGAAGATCAGTTGAACTTTTCAAGAAAAACTTCTCTGACAAAGTGAGAATTGCCCACAATTTTAAAGAGCAGTTGGCTTTCTTTCTACAGATACTAGAAAAGACAAGGAAGAAGGAACAAACTCTCAGTGTGGTAGTTTAGAGATGCGGTTACTTTTAATTATTTAACAGATAAAATGTTTATGCACTGAACCAGTAGCTTCCTCTGAAAACAATAAGCTACAGAAGAATTCTTTGCTTGTGGCGAGTATAGGGTCAAGGAAACTTAATCAAAATTTGCCAGATTTTTTTCCAGCTTTCCTTGCAGTAGAAGTGGATAACCCTCTCTCTTGATAGGCTGTGCTTCTCCAGTTTGTGCAGTCTCCAGTTCCACTGGGAAACTCAATTATAGATGACCTCTCTTTCATACTGGCCATTCCCATAGGAATTGTGCTGCTTAAATTCTCATCTGGCAGCTGTTGTGAAACTCTTCTTCGTGACTGATTGTTATATTATAATGGAATATTACTAACATTGCAACATAAAACTAAGATGTAAAATACTGCCTTGTTGTGGTTATACTTTACATGGAATGGTGGCAGGATCAGTTTGGAGCATGTTCACTTCCTAGCACAGTACTTCTTTCTGCAAGGCTTGAACCCTGTGGTGAAGAATCATGGTAAGCTTATAGCATTGATGCTTTCACCTCTGCAGTACATGACATTCTGTGAAGAGAAACAGAGAATATCAATAAAGGTGGTAATTCTGTGTATCAGATCTATGGAATAATTGCCTCCCGTAGGATATGTGGACTAGTTCTTCATGTTTACCAGGATGTGCCTTGGTTTTGAAATGCGTGTACCATTATTCTGTAATGCTTGATAAATTAATAATTTTAGGTACCTCTGTGTCATGGTTAATTTCCAAAATTACCTTGAATTTAGGTGACCTTGACTTTTTGAAATAATTTTCAAAGTTTAGGTGGGAAGTAATCCCCATCTTTTGTTTTTTGATGATGTTCTGCTAATTTCACAGCAGCCTGTTGAATGTAAAGGTATACTCTTTTGATCAAATTAGATTCCTGGCCTTAAATTCATGTCTTTGGTCTTACTTCTACATTAAAGCACAAAGTATTTTTAGTGAGATGAAACTACACTAGTTACTCATATCAGTATATCTTTTAATTTTATTTGTTTCCACCTTTTAATATCACAGTTTATTTGGATGGTCTTCCAATTACAGTTTTAAATGCAGGAAAATATGCCTTGTGGCCTAATTATGTATTTTGAATTTTTTTTTAGGGTCAATATGGAAATTATCAACAGTGAAAAAGCACTCACATTCCGGTAGGCAAAATCTATTAGCAGCCATATTGTCTCCTCAGCACTGTGGACATCTCCCCGAGATGAGAACCTCCCATTCCATCTAGATTTTGGAAAAATCTTGTGGCTGTTTTATGGTATACAGTCTTTATGGGTTAATGGTTAAAGACTGTAGATTCTCAGAAACTAGTTTCACATCTCTACTCTAGATGGCAATATTGGACAGAAAATATGTGATATAACAATTTGCAGTGAGTTGAGAACTGTATGTCAGATATACTGTTACAGACTGAGAGGTGCGAACAGCTTTGTATGTTTATGAAGGTTATGGGAATTTAATATTTTTTCCATAGATTTTTTTTGTAGGGGGAAAGGGGAAATGCACACTTTTTACAGCAGCAATATTTTGTATATTATGTTTTTCATGTGGTGAATATGCAAGACAGTACACTACTCACTGGGCAGGATAACAAATCTACTGTTAAAAATGGGTAGGGGCATGGTAAATGCTTGATTGTATTAGTCTCGAAATTGTGTACAATAAAGATAACAGTGAAAAGATGGAGAGCATTCTATGTCACTGATGGGTTCATGTACAAAGATTGAGAATCCCAGTTATCTAAATGGGAACATAATTAAGGACAGTGTAATATAGTCTTGTGCAAAGATGAATTTTTTTAAGCTTTCCAATTTTTCTGAGTGAAGCGGTTTTGTAAAAATTGTTTCTAACATAGTTTGACAATTTTCTGCAACATTTTTTGGGTAACAAGATAAACGTTTGGGTTTTATTTCTCAAGGGTTTTGTCAGAGCTTTGCATAAGCAAGCTGTAATCCTTCTTAATAATTGCAATAACAAAGAAAATGACAAGTGTTAATTTTACTTGGCTTGAATATGCAAAGAACTTGAAAAAGAATATGGAGAACAGGACTGTATTGTGTAAGTGTATTTTAACCTTTAGTTGAATAATTTGTATGTATCAAAATAGCCTAGAGGACTTTGTAAAACCTATCTAAACTTTTGTCGTGGTTTAGGAATGGTATTCCCCAATTTTAGCGTTCCCACTGACACACTCCAAACCACGCGCCGCTCGCTTGCTCCCACTCCCCTCCCCTTCCCTTGTAGCAGGCTGGAGAGGAGAATTGGAGGCAGAAAAGGTGAACATCATGGCTGGAGAGAACAATTTACTGGAAACAGCAATGAAATAAGAGAATGAAAGTAACGACAACAATACCAGTGCCAGAGGGTGCAAGAAAGAGGTGAAGGCTTCACACGTGGTTGATTGCTCACCATGCAGAGCTCGGTTCCACCCCACCATACAGCCTGGAAGGGTCCCCAGAAAATGAAGTGTCCCCTCCTGGCTACTGCAAACATTAACCCTGTCCTGGCCGGAACCAGGACACCTTTCCTAACTGGGAGTTAATAACTTTAGAAAAGGGGCATTTTTGTTTGTGCCCATTTTTCTTATTGGTTAACATGAGACCAAGGGGATGTTTTCTAACATCAAGTAGAAAAACTGTTGGTGAGGCAAATGCCAAATTTTGTTTTGAACTGCATTAATGCTTATAGTGTTGCATGTGAGAGAGAGGCAGCACCTTGATCAATAATAATAGTACACAAAAAAATTGGTTTTGAAATTGCCCTGCAACTGTGTATCAGATAAATAAATGGATATTCTGTTCTTCAGAAATATATGCATTCAAGATTGCTTGGCAACTTTTATAAATGATAAAACTTAAAATTAACCCCGGAGTAAAATAATATTTTGGTTTTTTCAGTTCACAATCAATGTTCAGGGGAAAAAAACCCCTGGTATTGATAGTATGACATTATATATAGAAGACAAGATTTTCAATTTGTGCATCCTTTTTAAAGGGAAAACAGTTTTCTTAAAGTCAATAGAAAATACACATCAAGGTTTGAACAGATATGGCATGAGGAACATTATTATGAATTAAAAGCTTGTAGGTTCTGTGCCAATATTCCACCACTGTGTACTTCATTGCTATTTAAAACTGTACTCCATCAATTCTAACGGAAGAATAAATTATTTGTGATTTTAATTTTCTCATTTGTTTCTTTAAATTAGATCCCTATCACTCTGATGTCTCATCTGGAGACTCTGCTGTGGGTTTTGATTTTAAAGACGTTTGGCCAGAATAACCAAACCTTATTTGCAGTCTAGGACTTTATCAAAATTCTCTTGCTATAGCCAAGTTAATTAGAATTAACTGTTCAGTAATCAGCATGTTGTGTAGGTTGTTTGTTAAGAAATTCTTCCTCTGAAAATGAAGGTCCATGAGGCTATAATCAAGATGACTGAATTAGATAAATGAGTTGACGAGGCAAAAATGTGTTGAACCCAACCTGGTGTAGATACGTTATCTCATTTGAAAGAGGCTCAACTGACATTAAGAAATAATTTGTCTTGCCAACCCGTCTTCTGTTGTCTTACTCTCCTTTTTAATGGAAACTAAAATTGCAGTTTTAATAAGCAGAATTTCCTCCAGGGTTTCCCTCCTAGAGACTACTGCATTTGCAAGGTTTAATTGTTTTATAACAGTCCTGTTTCGTAAAACTTTTTAATTGGTGGTGACAAAAATTACCTTATTCCTCTGATACTATGCCAGAAGAACAACTTGAGAGGAGATAGCTCCATGCAGAAGTATTTCTACTAAAACTATATATTAAAAAGGAATGTGTGTTCCCTAAACAAAAGAAGAAGCAGGAGTGCACAACAGGACCAGGAAGAAATGGCAAGATACAAAGTTCATTTTAGTAAGTCTTCCTTATTAAATAAAATCCAGCCAATGGGAAGCTAGTAAAAAAGGTGTTGCAACTGGCATTTTACATTCAGAATACAGAAAATAAGAGGGGAGACTGACACAGCAAATCAAATACATGAGCAGAAATTATGAAAATTTTAAGAGTAAAGAGGAGGGGTTAATGGATTCAGTGACTTTTAGTTATCATAGGGTTATGATTTTTGCTGTTGTATTTTTCGCTATTCAGACTGTTTTATTTCCTTTTTTGCTCTGTGAATGACTTGCAGAGGGGAGAAGCTGACTCCCTGTTTCAGTTGAAATTGACTTCACAATGTTGGCCATAAGAAGGAAGCAAATGTGCTGCTTCATAGGCAGGTTATATGTTTCATTCTGCAAAAGACACTTCATTTTCATGCCTAAATTACTCAAAAAGGTATAAAGTAATTGATTTTCTTCTTTTTTGAGAAAATGCACATGATTAAAGAGGGACAAGGACTTCAGTGCAAAAATATTGTTGTATTTCTACAGTTTTCACCACAGAGGATGCTGAAAGACTACAATGTGATTTAAAAAACCCCAGATTTTAGATTCAAAAAAAGAATACTTAAATTTACAAAATTAAGAGAAACTGTTACTTCAGCAAGTCTAGGTGCAGTTCTGCCAGAAGCCCTGAAGAAATTAAAAGAAAGTAGCAGGCTTTTCCTACATAAACAACGATTGCTGTATCATAAAAACAGAAGCATAAGAGTGAAATCCTGTGCAATGAAGCCAAACAAACCTTCTGACATGAATAGATACCTGGATAAAGTAAGTTAAAAAAGAAAACAACAATCCAAGCTAAATGATATGTTCATTAAAATAAAAAAGATAATAAAAGCTGACCCTCAGTCTGGTGGAATTGTAGTAACAATTCATAGCACAGTCTGATGGAATTGATATTAATGTTCACAAAGCCTGACGTTCTCTGAAAAGCTGCTATCATAAAAGTAAAGCATGGAGTAAGATTGACTGTGAAGCACTAGGAATGGGATAAGATGGCAAAGGGAGAATAGAAATAAATGCTAAATATCACAAGTGATGGAGATTGGTAGTAAGTTATGCTGGAGCTCTCTAGGGATCACTGATTAATACTTAAAAATAAATTGGAGAAAAGAATATGTATTTCAATAGCAACATGAGGTGGAAGTGGTGCTACTTAGATTATGCAGGACTTAAAACTAGAAATGCAATGGAACATACATAGCAGAACTTTAGAAATTACTGATGTTTACAAATACAGTACTGGGTGAGGTCATTCCTTTTTACTCATGCCCAGCTATTCAGCTGTCAGGAGTAGTCCAGCAGCTAACACAGTAAAAGTTCTTTTCAGCGGGTGTCAGGAGTCACAGTGCTACCAAAATACTCAAAAAGCTGTGATACGGAATGCTTAATGAAATACCATAATACCGATAAGATTTTTTTTCAGTTCAGCATTAGTGTGTTCCACCTTGTCTCTCCTGCATCAAAAAGATAGCTCAGGTAAAAGGTAAGAGGGTAACAAATGGCCAAGGACAAATACAGAGTGTTTGGGATTATTTCAAATGTCAGTATGTGTAAACCAGCAGTAAATAACAATGTAATTTTTGTAAGGATATGGACAACATGATCAAAATTAAAAGCAATACCTTTGAAATTGATAAAATGCTGCTTATGGCATACTGCATACTCATTCCCATGGGTTTAGTAGGATTAAAAAAATGAATTGGATAGATGTGCAATAATGTAAAATTATTTAGGTTGGAAAATACCTTTAAAACCAGCAAATGCAATCATTGGGCCAGCACGGCCAAGTCTACCAGTAGTCCCATGTCCCCAAGTGCCACTTCTGTTAAATACCTCCAGGGATGCCAACTCCACTGCTTCACTGGGCAGCCAGTTCCAACACTTGACAACCCTTTTGGAAGAGAAAGTTTTTCCAAATATCCAATCTAAACCTCCCCATGTGCAGTTCGGTAAGTTGGTGAGGAGAGTACAGGATTCCTGTCCTATCATCTTTTATTTGGTAGAAAAGCCTGACCCCCACTTTGCTGCAACCTCATTTCACGTGAACAATTAAATTAAGGCAGGTAGAAAGCTAAATTTGAAAGAGTGTTGAAACCTCATGTTTCACAGCTTTTTGCAATAAGCAGCATTCTAGAGTGTAGAATATATTTTTCTGTTGGTGCCTTGACAGTAAATGTTGGGAGTATATTTTGATTTTTTTTAATAATTGTCACGTTTCGAATGTCACTCTGCAAAACCTGGAGGTAGGCAGCACCAGCAGAAGACTGTTGGTGTACATTCCAGAATCAAACTGGGGTAGCAGTGTTCTACTCAGAAAGCTATTTTTTTGCTATGGTGAAATATATCTCCAAAATAATGTTGATAGCGAAATACTTACATTTCAGTCTTGCAAGATGCTGGCTGGGTACTTTCACTCAACTCTCTTAAGCTTGACATAATTTTTCACGAAAAATTCTGACTAATCCAGAGGAATGTCTCTTCCCCTGCTTGAGATCTGATGAATTTACAAGAGATTTTTCTATTTTCTACAGATAAAGTTTAACTATTCACCTGTAGGTCTTAGGAAATGAAGGTAGTAGTTCAGTATGTCAGTGGCTTCACAGTACACCTTGGGTTTTTGGTGGGAAGAGCTGTGGGGCTGGAAAGGAAGCAGCTGGAATATCCAGACTCAATAGTCTGTGAACTCTTCAGGGGCACTGTGTTATTTTCACTTGTCTTGGCACTTTTTAAACAAATGGTGTAGGTGAATTGCCATATAAATGCTTTTACATTTTGGTTCATAATTTCCATTGAATCTCAAAGTTAATTTTATACAGCATAAATTCTAATCACCTACTGCAGTTGGTGTTGCCAGAAGTGCTCTGGCATCTTGACACAGGTTTATTACAGATACTGTTACAGAAAAATGCCATTTGCAAGAGCAGGCTTGGTAGAAACACACATTTTGTTTTTATGAAATTAAGTTCCATCAATTGTACTTCCTGGCACTTTTAGCAAATTTCAAGTCAAGATTTCTTGGTATTAAGTTGCCACATTTGTCACAAAAATTGACATTTTTCCACATGTAGCTTTTCTCAGCTCAGAGCCTTTAGACTTTCTTTCCACAGGGCTACAATGTAAACAAGCGCCACAGTTCTTAAGAGTTTCTTTCTAAATGCTAATTAAGGCCTTACTTGTTAAGATAGTTTTTTGGCAAGTTGATGCAGCGTTAGTCTCAAAGGTTAATGATCAGAATCTGTCTTTTTTTTTTTTTTTTTACCCCAGCAAGGATGCAGATTATTTAAGAGCTAGCTCTTATTTAAGCACATAGCTAACTGTATCTTTATGCTCACAGCAGTGTTTCATGTTTCCAGCTTGGTAAAAATGTTTGCCTTCTATCATGGAATGCCTTCTTTTGAAGCTTAGTGGTGTGTAAAAAGGGTTCTGCCTATAAACACCAGAGTGTCTGATTTCATAAGCACAGAGATCCTCCTGCCCATCTGAGTATGACGAGTATTTGCTAGAGTGGCAGTGGCTTAGGATTTTTTGCCCACTTCAGTGTCCACGTAGACTCGGGAAAGTTATGCATGTGGCAAAACTGAGGCAGCAGGAAGGTTTCTGTTGTATCCCCCAGAGTTTTTTTGTTGATGGCAAGAGGTTGGTTTTAGGACCGAAATAGATGCATGGGGACTACGAGGCTATTTGTCATGGCTACAAGCACCTTGTGTGCCTGCTAACATGTCTAATGGAGCCTGTGTTCATTGGTGCTTGTTACAGCTGTTGCTGTGGTCTTGCTGAAAAGACAGCGCTGATACTCTATTGCCTCAGAAGCTTAGTTCTATGCTGCCTGTGTTATTTGCCCATCAGTTTCACATTGTTTCGTGTTTTCTAGCTCTCTGGCTGCAAAAAGGGAAGGCAGAAAAGCTGGAGTCTTACGTGAGACTCACTCTGCTGACAAGGAACTTGAGACTAATTGATTTGACTGCTTCAGTAGTTCTTCTGACTATTTAGAAATCTGGAGTTTAAAATGTGACAGACCTGAGATCTGCAGGCCAAGCACGATAGAGGCGACCGGCTGTCCAGGATTTCTTGAGACTATGCCCCATTATCACTGTTTAAGTGACCACTGACAGCAGCAGTGACCACTTGGCACTTGGCTGCACGTCCCGCTTGTATCAGCTGTTTGGTAAGAGTGAGCTCGTGGGTCAAAGCACCTTTTGGGCTACCTGCTTTTCATTGAGAGTTGTTGCAGGAGGATGCTGCAGTGTGCTGTGGTGCTGGTGAGTGTGTGATTGAGTCTTTGCAACAGGTTGACCCAATCACACAGTAATTTGTAGACTACCCCATGTTATGGCATCAGATGGTAGTGCAGACCATTTGTATATATAGTTGAATATTAAGAAGCTCTCTCCTTTGCTGCTGTTTCTCATAGTGGGACCATGCTGGCCATCTGTTTGTTGTAAGCAACGACTGCTTACCTTTTGACCATGCTCATCTTCCAGAAGGGTAACGTGTTGTGGTCATTTTGGGTTTTACCAAGTTTCTGCGTGCTTCTGTTCTTGGTTTTACAATGGTTTGTCCTATGTACCCCATGTTAAACCCCTTTTTGGTTTCTCCTGCATTATGGGTCCTGTCCATCACTTTACAGCCTCGCCCTGTGTCTGGAAAATTCCAGGAAGGCCTTTGAGGGATTGGCAGGATCCTGGTTTCCACACACACTGCCCCCCCGCCCCGCCCCGGCCCTTTTTTTATATTCATTGGTTCCATTGATTGTCGTTTGTGTTCTGGGTCACTCCCCCTGCCACTTCTGGATTGGTTCTAGGCTGTCCCTTTCCCCTTTCCCCACCCCCATACTTAATGTGCCGGACAGAGAGGGGATCTCGCTTTCGTGAGTTCCCTCACTGGGTGGAATAAACCCCAGTCGAACCTCCCACAAGAGTCCTCTCTTCTTCCTCGCCACTGCCACTCTTCTGCCGAAGGCAAGGACTCACAGAATCGGAAAGGTATCTCAGCATACTCAACTGTACCTTTTAATGCGAGCTCAGTGCCAGAGCCGGCCGGAAAACGGGACGTGAGTTCCCTGAAAGCAGCACCGAACCCCCGCGGTAATGGGCACGACTCTCCTGGACACATGACAAAGATGCAAAGGCAGAATTGCTGCTGGAGATGCTGGGAAGTATCTGTGACATGGTGTGTGTTTTGAGACCTCTTTATCCATCATTGTGAGTAGGCTCTGAGCCCAAGAGATAGCTATGAATTAGTGGACATTGCATTATATTATATTTGGAAGCAGGGCCTTTGGGTGAAGATCTCTGCAGTGAACTGCTCCCTAACTTTCTAAAAGATCACAGCATCTTCCAAACGCCAGTGCATGTGAGGGAGAGGGTGCCCAAGAGGTTTGATTGTATTGCTCACTGACTGATGACTTAGGAGTGGGAAAGTCTACTGCAAGGAAGATGGACAACAAAATCTGCCTTGCCAATTTGCCTGTCAAAATCTATAAGGTTGTGTGGAACCTATTCCCAGCACTGAGTCCTCAATTTCTAGCACTATGAGCACCTGTGACCCCATCAACAAGATTCCTAGATTTTCACAGATATACAGACTGACCCTACTGGCCCAAACTGGGACACCCTTCTTTCCACCATCTTCTGCACAAGTAGATCTTGATAGTGGGATAGGGATAGCCCCTGTATTCTCCAGATAAATAAATATCCAAGGAGAGTGGCTCGCTAAGTGTGCTCTGGGAAGTTGTGTCACAGTTGTGGCATAGGGTCACGAAAAGATTCCATTTATCCACCATACTGCACACTGATGAATCTGAGAGCTATGTAACCTCTCAAAACAAAAAAAAAATAATGTTTGAGTAAAAGGAGGGTATAGAAAAATTAGAAGGAGGAATAGAGGTGAAACTTAGAAACATCAATAAGCATAAAGGCTTCCTTAATGTAACCCAGGAGACTTGCAAGAACAAGGGAAGGTCTGCAGCACCAGTGCCAATACAGATGGAAAAAGGAGAGAATTTGATGGTCTACAACAACTTTAATGAGTGATGACATTCTCAGAAGGCAACAAGTCAGATAATAAACTAATACAGATTGGAAGGTACCTAAGGAGCTCTCTATTCCAACCTCCTGCTCAAAGCCTGGTTGAGATCCAGCCCACTAGCTCCTCTCAAAAGGCAAGTGCTCCAGCATGGGGGCCCTCACTGAATTTGCTCCACTTCATCAATTCCTTTGCTGAGAGTGGGACAAGCCTGGACACAGCACTGCAGGTCCTCGTGCACAGTCAGTCTCCAACAGTCAAAGATGTCAGTGCCCAGAAACAAAGCGTCAGGAACCAAAGATTTTGTAGAATGAAGTGGTTTATATTATAAGACCAGAGGATGAACAAGAGTGATGATATTGATAAGCTTAAAACTTCAGATGTTTATGTATAAATGCAGTTAGTGCAGGAATATACAGGAAGATCCATAAGTGTACGATTGAAGCTATAGCAACATAGGCATAACAGAAACACAGTTCTATTTATTTATTTAATGGTTTTGAACAATAACATATACACATCTTTTCCTCAAATTGAAGAGAGGAGATGCTTTGTCAGTGAATAAGGCACTTTGTCAGTGAATAAGGCAGTACATTTTCTCTGAGGCATGGAAAAATTGAGAATGCATGGCAACAAGTTGTAAGAGACCAAATGGAGTCATTGTGGTGAGATTTTACCATAGGAAACTTTAATGGGGAAAAATAATCTAAAAAAGGAGTTCAGAAGAGCTGGCAAGTTCTTAAAGAAAATTACACTATGGTAGATGTACAAACTATCCCAACATGGAGGATCAAGAGCTCATCAGTGCCTTCAAACAAAGGAGAAAGTGCACTGAGGGCTTTCATTGTTAGGAATAGACTTAAAATAACAGTAGAATAGATTGAAATAAAATCGAGGCAAGCAAGAAAATTAACTATAATTATTGAGAGATACTGGTAAAAAAAAATAAAAATAAAAGGTGGTCCATTACTTCTCAGAGAACAAAAGCAGGTAGACAGTGTTGCTGAAGAGTATTTAAGCTTAGGACATTGTTCCTAGACTTAGGTAGGAATTATCAGTTACACAAATACCAGATGAAGAGAAATTCATTAGGTACATAGAATTTTACTATTGTTGCCACGAAGATTGCTAGCCCTATTCTAGGATCAAGGAACTAGTAAAATAACAGCAATAATAGCAATAGAGTTCAGATTTGTTATCTTATCAGACCAATTTATGACAGAAGGAAAGACAGTGGGCACATTAGAGGTAGGATCTTGGTGGGGATAATTATCCCCAAATGACTACTGGCAAGAGGTGAGTATGGAAAGATGATGGTGGAGGCATCTCAGAGGGGAATAACATCTATTGATCATATTTATCAAACACAGTGAGCTGACCACAAGATCCATAATAGTATATTGGCTCATTAGAGTACAAAACATATATTAGTTCTAACATAGATTACACCTTTACTTTTAATCCCCACCAGCGCTGAGGGAGTCATGAACTTCCAGCAAAGGAGAGATAGGGAGAGAGTAAATAAATGGTCTTGCAGAGAACCTGCCAGCTGCCACATCCCATGGAAATGGATGCTGGGAAACCAGCAGATAAAACCCATTTTGAACATCAGTTGCTGCTGTTATTCAGTTGCACTCTTCCTCTTTTCAACTTCAGAAAACATCCTTTAATTTTAAACTTTGCCTACACCAGTTTGTAATGTTATGATTCAGTGGATCCTGTACTCCTGAGTGATTTTCAACCTTATTAAGCTTTATTCCACGTTTCCTAACTGGTGCTAAGAAACGGTGACTTTCGGGGAGGTGAGAACCCAAGCTCTTCACTAAATAGGCTATTCTTAAGTGCCATCTTAGAACCAAAGAATAGCTTGGGTTGGAAGGAATCTTGAAAGTTACATAGTTCCACCCCACTTCCATGGGCAGGCACACCTTCCACTAGATCAGGTTGCTCAAACCATCTTCTGCAGCTTTTTCTCTTTTTGATACTAGGAATGTAATTCTGCTTAGGATATCCTTCCATCATCCTCTTCAGCTGAGCTGGAGATGTCCCAGCTGGAGCTGCAGAGAGTGCAGGAGGCATCACCATCATGAGTAGAATTCCCATTCCCTAAATACCCTGGCTTTGAGTTGGGAGGAGGAGGAGGTAAAGAAGATCTTGTATGCTTCCTCCTTCTCTGGAGGACGAAGTGAGTGTGCAGAGCAGCTGGGTGCCAAGTGCAGAGGGAACTGCATGTCCTAGAGTGGGGAGCATTGGAGTGGCACTGCAGATCCCCTGCAAGACACAGAGCTCAGGAGAAACTGGGCTTCCATGGTACTTAATTGACCCACACCTGTTTCAGACCATGCTGGCTGATGTGTGCACAAAAGTAAGTACTGCTTCTGAGGTGTGCTGGTAAAATGCATTTGTACCACCTACAGATATTCCTTATCTAGTAAGCACAGCGGTTTGGGAGCAATTTCAATTTGGGAGGTGGGATATAATGGGAAACAACAATCCTAATATGCATGTTTTGGCACTTCCTGGGACATCTGAGACTACAGGAGCAAAACAACTACTTCTATGTTACCTCTAATCTCCTCACACTCTTAAGACTCTTCAGACTCCCCTCAAAGGTTTCTGAACAGAATCCTGAAGGCTGCAGCTCTCCTCAGCAGCCATAGCTCTACCAAGTTACCAAGACCTAGTCCTTTCATTTCAACATCCCATCCTAGCAAGTTATGGAAGCTTCATAGCAAAAGTTGAGTACTTCAAACCCTGCCAGTTAGAGTTCAGTCCTCATTCCCACATAAACACAACCATTTTGCAAACATGATCTGATATTAATTACCCCCCTGGCACCAAAAGTCAGGATTTCCTGATGCAGCCCGCTAATGTAAAATGCATTAGTGAAGATGCTGGCTCCAAGGGGTTAGGTTCTCTAAATAAACATAGCAAAGTTCTCTTTTATTTGCAACTCCCAGGCTATTCTGAAAGACTGATTTCTCCAACAAGAAAAAAAAAAAAAAGACTAAAATCATCCCTTGGTTTTTAATAGGTTATAAAGGCCTTTTTTCTATTCAGTTGCAGGAACTGAATGTCAAGTTGTAGATCAATGAAACCAGAGTCTTTGCCTTAGAATGAAGTTTGTCCAAGCTCCTTTCTGCAGTTGTGTTCTTTGTGTTGTGTCTTTCAGCAGATGGCTGAGGATCAACAGGGCAGGACTGCAATGCTGACTTTTGGGCTAAGGTGACAACGCTAACGTCTGTAGATAAAAAAGGAAAATTGTGCCAGAGCTAGGGAAGATTATTATGTAAAAAAAAACCCCTAAAACTTAATTTCTGAGGCAGTGACTTAGAATTATTTTCTTCCCCTGAAAATCAGAAGTAGGACTCAAACAAAGCCAGCTTGCAATGAATGAGAAATGTTCAGCTCTGTTAACAAAATATGGCTGTGAGGCCAGTGATTTCCATCTGAGAAATTGCCCGTGTCCTCATTGGCAGTACCAGCTTAAGGCACTGCCACCTTCTGCCAGTACTGCAGTGCCTTGCCTTCACATTTGTGCCAGGACTTGGACACGATCCGGAATTTCTGCTGGCTTGAGCAGAAAAATAAAACCTTAAAAAACCCAAAACAAAACAACAAGATAAACCCCTCAACCTATTGCCAGCAGTACTGTCCTGGGACACCTGACAGGCACTGAATGGCAAGAATAAGAGACAACAGACACAGGGGATAACCCAGACAGGACTGCCCAAAGCTGCCTGTTGCTGAGCTGATGCTGCTCCCCAGATGCCAGCAGCAAACAGCTGGGGCTGGAGCCTTGTGGTTTGCAAGGCTGGAGCTGTCTGTCGTGTCCTGGCATGCTCGGGTTGACTGAGGAAGATCCTAGCATGGGCAGGAGTGGAAAGGATCAGAAAGGGCTGTGTCCAGAGAGGTTCTCCTGCCTCTCTCTGGCCAAAGTTCCTCCAAAGTCCTCTACTATAAAATTTCCTCACTGGCTAATAAAAGCATCCCTTAAATGACTGTGGGAGATGCTACAGAAGTCATACACCAGCAAGTCTGGGCACCTCTGTTTTCACTGGGGGCTCCCCATCCTAATTTGTGTCCCAGGTTTTAGAAGGGTCTTTGGGAATTAGACCCATCCTTGTTCTGCTTCTGTTTGTTCATTCTGTTCTTAGAGATGAGAGAAGGGGAGTGTGTTGAAGCCCTAGTTTACCTTCTCATGTGGTAAAATGAGGCTGAAACTCTGGTGGGGATTTCAATCCAGAAGTGTATAGCTAGTACCATATAACTAAATTGTTTAAAAAAATGTCTACTCAGTCCTCTTCCCATTGCAGAGCAACTAAAAATATGTGCACTGGTGCAATAACATCAGGCACCAACACCAAGCATCTCATCCTCACCTGATTCGAAACACAAATGCCTGTTTAACATCACTGCACTGCAAATAAATTTGTATCTGAAATGCTGTTCAGCATGTATAATCGAGCCTATTCAGATAATGGTCCCTTCATATTTATAAGAAGGGCTGAAACCTTCTTGTATGTTGAAAGAAAATTCAATTACTATTTCAAAAGAATACTTTCCCAGGTCAAATTTTGTTCGAATCATCTAATGGGACACACTTAATCGCTGGGAAACTGCAGCATTTTTTAGACCAATATTCAAATGTTAATTCTGAGAGCAAGTTCATCTTTTAATTCAATAGTTTATCTTTGCCATGTTTGGTTATAAATTTAACTTTCTTGATTTCAGCTAAAACAAGACCTATTTCTCTTTTGGTGCTCTAGCCTTGCATATTATGTTCTTTCCTTGAATCACATCCTAGATAATGTTTTACTTTTGTCTTCCATGCTTGTGGAGCGGTGAGTGAAATGCCAGCTTCAGTCTACACCAAATATTTTTCGTTTAAAAAAAAAAAAAAGTTTGCTGTACAAGTTTTCTACCAGGGTCAGGATCTAGGGGAGGGGGTAGAGGATTCTAAAATTTCAAAACTAAATACCTCTTTTCTACCCAGAGTTTTCAGAATTCATTCTTTGTCTTGCAGGTCCAAAAGGTTAAAAATAACTGTACCTCCTGAGACTTCTCCCTGGGCTCTGCTCTTCCCTGGGATTCTGTGAGCTTTTTCCACCCAAACTGGGTCAGCCTCGTGCCTAATTTTAAAATCTCTGGGATCCAATGCTTTATAAAAATCAATGAGAACTTTCCCATTATATAATCCCAGCAGTCACATATGATATGCTCTTGCCTGATTCTGCTTAAGCTTGATTTTATATATTAAAATGATGATTATTAGTTTTAAAGAGCTGCAAGCTTCTCTTGAAAAATTATGGGGAAAATTCTCCGTGTGTGGAGTCTTTTCTCTATCTCTTTTTGCAAACTCTTCCCTTTCCAGGCAGGAGGACTACAGTTAAAATGAGAATGTTTCCTGATTGAACTTAGCAAATTGACTTTTAAAGTAAAGGTTGAGAAAGTACATTTTCTTATATTTGCTCTGATGGTGTTTGTGATCTCTTTTACTCTCTGAAAATGTAATTACAAGAAATATTGATGGAGATTACAAATATCTCTACAAATCTGTTTCTTTAGACATTTTGATACCAAAGTTATTCCTGCAGCTACCCTGCAATGTCTGGGAAGAACTCAAGCAGCATTATATAATATAGGGGGCCATAACTATCAGATCAATGAATAAACCAAAATAATTTCAGTATTTATGTAAAATAACTAGTTTTTTCAGTCTCTGCTTAAACAGAGTCTTCTTTGCTAGAATGCCAACAAAACATGTGACAACTGTTTGCCTGCATGCTGCACCAGTGTCCATCATACCCATACCTGTTGCCATGCTCTGGCTTTCCTGGTAATATCCAGCTGTTTCTAGACTTAGACTGGGTGCTGGAATAAGAATTTCTTTGATCTTTTATGCAGCACCTAGCACAGTGTCATCCTGATGCATGGCAGGAACTAGAAGATGCTCCTGCAAAGCAAATTAACAGTGTCTTTGGGATTTGGAAATGACATGAAGAATTATTCAAGATCCAGCTCCAGAAAGTAAATCACTAAGTCAAATTGTTAATGATAGCTGTGACAGAAATGCATGGTTTGGAATTTTATTGGAAGGAATTTGACAAATGCTTTAGATAATGAACAAAGTAATAAAAAAATCAATGTCTATTCCCAGATAATTTGTGAAAAGGAAAAGGAGTTTATTTATCAAATATATTGTTTCTGCAAATAGTTCACCTCATGATTTCAGAGGGGAAGTAGGTAGGAAGAGAAAATGAGCTTAACAAAACAAACATTGCTTTATATGTTAATATTCTTGTAAATGACAATGACAAAAGGGAAATACAGCTAATATGATATGGGAACAAAATAACTTCTAAAATGAAAATTTTGTTGTGACTCTTCTAAACCTCACCAGCTCCATAACAACAACAAATCCAAGAACCACCTGGTGTACTCTTATATTGAACATGGGGCTGCAGGAGAGCCCTGGCTATGCTGCTCCAGTAGTGCTTCCCAATTCTCCCACTCTTTCAATCACTTACTCTGTCTGCAGCAAATGACTGTTTGGGAAACAGACAGGCACATTTCTGTATTCCAGGGAACAACAGGCTGACTTACAGCAGATTTCCTTATGACTTTTTAAGGACAACATTAATATCATTTATAGTCAACCTAATCATTCCCTTTGACAGAAACAACTGCAGAAGAGGGAACTTCTACTGAAAGATTGACTCTGCCTTGCTTGTGACTTCTCCCTTAATAAGGAAGCCAGAGGTGTATGTCTGAAACCTATCTAGGATGGAGCTGGGCAGGTTTTAAAACCCCAGGACATCTATCAATTCAAGACCCAGCTACTCCCAGCCCTAGCCACAGTGCAGGCATGTCTGTGTGACCTTCTGTCACATCCCTTTGGTATTGAGTTTCATGGCAGCTCCCCTCCCCACCTTCCAAGGTTTTCATTTCAGCCTGATGAATTCCTGTGATGGTTTTGAATGGGGTAGAGTTAATTTTCTTCACACTAGCTGGTAAGGGGCTATGGCTTGGACTTGTGCTGTAAACAGTGCTGATAGTTCAGGGGTGTTTTAGCCATTACTGAACTGAATTTACACAAAATTAAGGCTTTTTCTGCTCCTCACATCACCCCTCCAGTGAGGAGGCTGAGGGTGCAGAAGGAGCTGGGAGGGGACATAGCCAGGACAGCTGGCCCCAAGGGACCAGAAGGGTATCCCAGCCCGTATGGGATCATTCTGAGCAATAGGAGCTGGGAGAGGAGATGTCAAGAAGCAGGAAGGGAGGATGTTCAGAGTGATGGAATTTGTCTTCCCAAGTATCTGTTAGGTGTGATGGATCCCAGCTGTCTTGGGGATGGCTGAACACCTGCCTGCCCCTGGGAAGTGGTGAATTAATTCCTTGTTTTGCTTTGCTTGTGTGTGGCTTTTGCTTTACCTATTGAACTGCTTTTATCACAGCTGATGAGTTTTCTCACTTCTACTCTCCCAAATGTTTTCCCCCATCCCACAGGGAGAAGTGAGTGAGGGGCTGTGTGGGCCTCAGTTGCCAGCTGGGGTTTGCAGGCAGAGGGGAACAGCTGCTCCAGAAAGGTACAATAACTTATTTTGTTCCCAACTGGAGTCATCATGATTTTTTATGGCTTATTTTTAGTCTGATCAGATGTGGGAGAGAGGAAACAGGTAACACCATAGCAGAGATCAGGATGAAAAGCAAAGCCAGGGGAGTACAGAAAATACAGCTGAGCTCAATCCCCCCACGTGCCTGCAAAAACTACAAGTTTATGACTGAGAAAGCACAGCAGTCAAGTGTGTGTGTGTGTGTACATGTGGGTGGTTTGTGGGGTCCTGCCAGTGCCCATTTGCTCTCCCCTTAGTGCAGATGCTCCTCCTCACTTCTGTGGGATAAAGAAGAGCATGAAATTTGAGGTTTTGACTTTCAGGTCCCCTGTCCTCCCCCAAGGAGGTCTGCTGGTGTTGCTCTCAGGGGGATGACAGCCCCCATGCACAGCTTGGTTCTGCCCCTGGAGAAATCCCACCCCACAACCTGCTGGGGAAGAGCAGCTGGGGAAGGGCAATGGTCTTCTGCTCGTGGGATGGCACAGGGGAAAGTGGAGCCCTCAAGGTGCTCCTGGGTCCTGGAGAGCTGGCAGGTGAAAGGAGGCCATGGTCAGGGCTGGCAGCTGCTCGCTGTGCTGTCCTCACACCCTGGGCTTCAGCACTGCTTGCTGCTCCCCTGGGCATCTCAGGAGCAATCCAAGAGCTGGCCTCTTGAGAGGCCACCCCTTAGTCATCTGTGTTTTATTCCCAAAAGCAGACTCTCGTTAGATTCTAGTGGGGGAAACACTGTCAACACTGTCAAAAAGGATTTTTCTCTGCTAAATATCAGGACACTAAATAAGAATGTGACTGCAACTGGAGAATAATCTGAGTAAAATGAACCCCTCAGAAGGTCTCTTCTTTCCCATTAAAGCCCTAAGACCAGGCAACATGTATCTGGGAGTTCTATCTTCTTCCTTCCTTTCCATAGTGTTATCTTCCATTAGTAGTAACAGTCTTTTAGGGATATGTTTACCTTTCATGACTATCCTAGTACACAGAAATACAGGTAAGCATTGTCTGTCTCCTTGAGAGACCCTGTTTGCAGTGAGGGAAAATGACATCTAAAGAAGACAGGTGACACTGAGCTCTCCACCCTCAGCTCTACATTTGCTAACACCTCAGCAAATAATTTTTCCAAGGATCTTCGAGAGCAGGGAGAGGGAGAGAGCAGTTTCACAGCCTAGTAAGAAATGGCACTAAATTTGAACTCATTGTGGAGTGTCAGATGGATTTCTGCCACTATGCCCATTCAAAGTCAAGATATCCTAAATTAGGGAGATGAGCAACAGGGAGCAGACAGCAGGCACTGAAAGCTGCTGTAATCAATGAAGGTTTATGCAATGAGTGGCTTTTAGTAGTATTTAAATCTCAGATGTCTGTGGAAAATATCAACTCGAAGAACTTTCTGTCCTCGGTAATTTAGATTGTGTTCATTGAAACTGAACACAGAGCATCGAGTACTCTCAAGTTCATTTATAGCCCATGCTAAGTTATGGCCTCAAATCCGCATTTAAAGCACCAGGCAAGAAGAAACCTGACTTTCAAACCTGATTGTAAGTTCTAGTTTTAAAGGTAGTAATGAAATGCCCATGGAAGGGAACTGTGTATTATTGGTTTCAGACATAGTCCTTGGCTTGGAGAAAAACAAAAGCAAAAAGTTGGGAAAGTCATTACAGAAGGATTGGTTTCAGTTTGTCAAGGTTACAGGAGTCTCACCCTGCCTGCTTTTGTTCTCCAGGAGGCTAAGTGCTTATCTTAAACATCAGGGAGGCTCTTCATGTGCAGCAGCCACTCAGGCAGTAGCAAAGATACAGTAAGGATCTTAAAACACAAAAAACAAAACCCAAAGAAATTCAGTCCTAGTCTGCCCAGAAATTAGACTTTTTCTTTTTATCTGACCTGATTTGTGGAAATAATGTTTGCCATACTTGAATTTTTCCTTCTGAGAAGAATGAAGTACCTGAAGGGAGCCTACAGGAAAGATGGAGAGAGACTATTTACAAGGGCCTGGACTGACAGGACAAGGGGGATTGGCTTCACACTGAGAGAGAGTAGGTTTAGATTAGGTGTTAGGAAGAAATTCTTTACTGTGATGGTGGTGAGGCACAGAAACAGGTTGCCCAGAGAAGCTGTAGATGCCCCATCCCAGGAAGTTTTCAAGGCCAGGTTTAACAATGCTTGGAGCAACTGGTCTAGTGGGTGTCCCTGCCCCATGGCAGGGGGGGTTGGAACAAGATGATCTCTAAGGTCCCTTCCCGCTCAGACCGTCCTATGATTCTACGAATTTCCTTCTACAGACTCCAGCTCACCATCTGTGCTTTGCTTTTCCTTGCACAGTCTGAATTTGCTTTTCCTGAGGATCGATGAGCACAAAGACCAAATAGCTCAGTGCAGGAGAATCTGGCAAGCAACCTGATGGCAAACTCTATGTTTTGATAGATTTAGATGTGAAGCACCAGTTTAAATGGTGGCACAGACTTTCAAGCAACTATAACCTGTTGGAAATCACTGAGTGCCAAAGTCTCTTTATGCTAAATCTCAGGCACCTAGTCAGAGAAGCCTGGCCTTTCCATACACTTCTAAAACTTGTAATTCTTTGTGCATTTTTAAAATTGGTTTTTTTAAGTGTTTGCTATGCCAACAGCTGATGTGGAAGCCCAGCCTGCCGCTCTTTGCACCTGCAACAGTCCTTCAGCTGAACTTCACAGCCTCCTAGAAGATCTACAGTGTCTGGTGCTGGTGTGGGATGGTTTGATACAGTCTGTCAACCTGTTTGGATGTCTTTCTGCCCTGCATCTGACCACTCCTCAGTCTGATGCCCTGGGTGTGAGCGACCCGTGGCACCCATACTTCATGGCTCCCTGCAGAACATCCTCGTACTCAAAGGGATTTTGCAGTTGAACTACTGCAGATCCCTTGGGACTGATGTTAGCTTCCTGCAGTATAAACTGGCCCTTCCCAGAGCCCCACCTTCTCCATATCCCTGTGTTCCAGCTTTCTGCTTTGGTTACACTGGGGTTTGAATGCACAGGTAAAGTTGACAGAAGATAGGAAGCCCAAACATTCCTTACAATGGCAGGCATGGAAACAGAACTCACCTCTTTGCAGGAAGGCTTTTGCCATCTTGCTTCAGCCTGCCCCTACACTGGACCTCCTCTTGCTAGAGGATACCCCCCTACCCCTAAGGCTGTAAACCTTGAGGGATCAAAATCATGAGTTGGATTCCCTCAGGAGAATCAAAATGAAAAGGCTGCAGTCTTAGATTATTAAAAAAAACCAAAACCAGCAAAATGTGCCTTTGTTTTCTTCAACTCATCTCACCCTGTTTTCCATTGTTCGTGCATCAACTTTATTTAAACCCCAACATTTAACACCTCCAGAAATTAACAACTCACCTTGCCTGCTCAAGTAGGAAGTCTGCACATGCTGAGGACAAGGGAAATCTATATAATGCAGCAGTTTGGACTTTCTTCTCTACCACAGCCTCATCTCTCCCCTGTACTTGCTCATGTACAAGGGTTCTTGTATATGAAGATGGAGGTATATTCTTTATACGCCAACTGAGCAATTATTTTTCAATACATATTTATGTGAACCACAAACACATTTAAATGTAAAGTTGTCATTACAGTGTCAGCCATCTCTCTAACTGCTTGAAAACCCCTAACTTAAGCAATGCTTTTTATAACTCAACACATTAATTATATTTAGCATCCTTAATTATCTCTTTTCCATAGTCAACTCTAATAAATTCCAAACATTTAAAAATAATTTTCAATAATACTGCTTTCTGTGCATATTTTCAATCAACTGCACAAATATCTAAATTAGCTGGTGATTATACGACATTTGGTTTACTTTAAAAACTGGTAGTTAATTGCCCAGCGCAAAATTTTCTTTTTTAGTCTCCATTTTCCCTCCCCCTCACAGCCCTGGGACTGGGATGGGGCCCAGGCTTTCCTTTGCCCACTGTCTCCCCATTCTGGCTGCCTGGGATCAACAAGTGGAAATATAAATGATGAGCAGCAAAATGTTTAAGACTCAGACATACATATATATTAGCCTTTTTTACTTGTACACACTGGCAGCAGTCATTCTAATTGACTAATTGGACAAAAGGTTGCTTTTTTCATCGAGAATTTTCACTACAAATGTCTTTGAAATTTTTGCAAACTTCTGTTGTAAAATTGTCTTTACATAAATTGTAATTTACCATTGTTTTTTTTTAAAATATTAATAAGGAATAGATTAGTTTGGTTAATGTTTGTTTTGTTATTCTTCTTTGAAGATTGACCAATCTTCAGTCTTTGAAGATTGGTGTATGAAAATACATCTCTCAGATGTATTTTAACTTAAAAACTTCAGCAGATCAATATATGCTTTATTAACAGTTCTTGTGAGGCTCAAAAATTCTCGGTGAAATAAAATTCCACCCAGTAGAAAGCTATTGGGAAGAAGAATAGCATCTCACTTAGATTAAAAAAATGAAATGATTTTATATGTCTGACCATTGTTTTAGGTAATAAGCTGGTTTTTGTTGTGGATTTTTTGGTGGGAGGGAGACAGAGGATTGAGGGAGGCAGAAGAACAAGAGGACAAGGAGTGTGCAGGGAAAATTTTTCAAAGAAAAGGGGAGAGAACATCAGAAAGAAATGATAATACTCAGCTGATTTTCATTGATAACCTAATTTCTCCTGCTTTAGTGGTGCACGTAGCACAGCACAGCTGCATAAAGCATCCACAAATAAAGACTCCCCATAGAGAAAACAGGTGATGCTGCTGAGAGTCTTCAGAGAAATAAGACAATGGCATGAAGAAGGGAAAAAAAATCAATATAATTTCTTTCTGAAAGTAAGAATGAACAACTCATTCTGGACAGTTTCACATTTGTTAGAGAGAACTTCTCTTCCTGAATAACCATTGGGGTTTTTTTTCTAGAGGACTTTCTGCAGCAATCTGCCTAGGCATGTTCCACCTTTCTACCTAGATCTCCTGTTTGTGCTTGCTTAATGTATGGATTTAGTAATGTTTCCTGGTGGGACAGGGTTGAGGAATTACAAGTTGAGTGTGATCTTGGATACATCCTGTTGTGTGCTGGGCAGATGGGACCCTCATCACCCACTCACCTTTGTAAAACACTTTGACAACTTTGGATGAAAAAGTAGTGCTCTTATTGGGAGATTGCTCTATGCTGGCTCTGTGGAAAACAAAAAAAGAAAATAAAAAAAGGTGATAATAAAACAGGGACTGAGTTTGCCCTTGGGATGAACAAAAGAAGATGAACATTTGAAGATAGTTGAAGAAATATTTTCTGGCAGATCATCTCATGTGAAAGAAGGGAAGTGGAAGCAAAGAGGAAATATGCCTAAGAGGAATAGAAAAGAGATTTGTGTCTTGGGGCTTTCCTTTCTGTGCCAGGATTTCTGTGATGCAGGTCTCTCCCTTCTTACCATCCTTTAAATTGCTCCGCACTGGGGATTTCTTACTGTTATTGAAGACTCTCACAAGGATATGCCAGAGCAAACTCTCTCAAAAACTGACAGGCCAGAAAGCCTCTGTGGCCCCTGAGTGGTGAACTTGGAGCAATGCTGAAGAGAGCCAAGAGCCAGAGAATGAAGGAAATTGAGCCACACATGCAGGCAGATGAGGAGAAAACAAAACTTCTCAAATATTGTCTCAACATTTGTCTCCTGTGGCAGCAAAGAGGCAAAAAAACCAGCTAGGAAAATATCTTGACATACTGGAAAATTCAGTATAGATACTTTTAAGGAACAGGATTAACAACTTGGTGATCAGAAAGAAAACACAGATGACTGTGCATAGTCATATTTCTACTGAAAGGACTGAGGGCGAAAGTAAAGGACCAGAGTACCTACTCTAGAAATAAAAGTTATTTAATCTCTGTGAGCAGAGAGGAAATACAGTCTCAAGAAATCCTTAAGCTTGTTCATTACTATGAGAAAAATAATAACCCCATTTTACAGAGAGGTAAACTAGTTGCCAATGGAATTGAGTTTCTTGCTGTCATCACACAGTAGATCTAACTCATACCTAGGCATGGATCACATGAGGTCATTCCCCTGTCAATTTGTGTGTCAGCTAATAGGAAAATACTTTGATTACAAAAAAGACTGTAGAATCACTCACCAGAAGATGATGGCAAGGCACTCATGGCATCCTTTTCTAGCCAGTCCATGGCAACATTAATCTGTCCAGGCAAGGAGTTCCCAGAGGCTGACAAGTGAAACCTTTTTTCACAGCCTGCAAAAGACATTCTAAAAACTCTGATTGTATCCCGGAGTTATCTTGTTTTGTATCCCCCCTCATGAAGGAAACTGTGGGTACACCATCTGTTTGTGCTTTTCACACTGTGTGGCTACTAACATCTGCACAAAGTGGGCAATGGTGGGAATATTGCTTTCTGGGTCTTTCACTGTTTTCCTTGTGTTTTGAACTCATTCTACACTGTGTTAATGGCAAGATACAAGGCAGCAGAGACTTAGGGCAGCTGGCTACATGTAAGTGCATCTCTGCATGCTGCTTTTTCTGCCTCTGATTCCTATAAAGTGTTTTTTCCCTGAAGGATTATATTTTAAGTTGTGTTATAAAGCCAATGCACATTTCCCCACTACCCACGTTATTTGCACTGGATTGCAGCTATAGAGAAAATTCAAAAGGTAGAAGTGCAACTAAACAATTCAGATGAGACACAGACCACCATGAAATATATTATTAAATAAAATGATGTTTGATTTGTAGCTGTGAGACCAACCCCTTTTGACATTCAAGGGAGCACAGCTATGGGCTGTCTTGAAAGCCTCCATACATCGATAGTTTTTCTGTTGCTAGGAGGAAGGGTTTTGAAGTGGGAGGAGAAGCAGAGACCCTCTAGTCAACAGAAAGATCCTCATGTAAGGGTCAAGAGGGAGCAGAACTCAGAGAGAGAAAAATATTCAGCTGACCACACTGTACTATTCTCTATTCACTTTAATACCTACACTTAATGATATGCTTTATAGCTTAACCTCAGGAATGTCAGGAGTCTTTTTCTCACAGTGACATCCCATGTAGGCGGAATCTCTTGAGTTCTCCCTTTAAAATAGAAAGATGAATAAAGACTTGCCTTGGAGAAATTTCCTCTGGATTTGAGCTTGTTGGTGTGTTGTTTACTCAAATGATTTATGGACTGGAGATTACTGAAGTCATAGCAACACAGAAATTGCCAAGTGAAAATAAAAACAGCCCTGTGTATCCTTATTGAACATAATCAAGGAAGCAGCTGACAAACAAGGCTTTTTATTTTTTTTCCCTGTTATGCAGAGTCTTGGTATGAGACAAAGCTGATTTTTGCCTTTCAAAACTCTTTGAGCAGTGTCTGGCATTCTAATAACTGTCATGATAAATTTGACTTTACCAAATAATGGGGTATTTTTTATCTTGCTATACCTTATATATAACCCTCAAAGACTTTTTTCCTTCTGAAGAAATTACCACGTCCTTCCAGGAGGCAAGGGCTGGGAAAAGACTCATTCCCAGCACTGCCAGACTTACTCTCAAGTCACACATGGTAAGATTTGTCTGTTAGTAAAACAAGTGAAAAGTCATGAGTCTGAGCTGAGCTCATTTCCTGGAACCTCTGAAGACCACAGAGAGGACTTGTGCACCTCTGAGTAGGGGCAACATCTTTTAGGGTAAGATGAAGGCATCTGGAGGACTGCAGAGGGACCCCACAGGAATACCTTTTGCAGATAGGTTCAGGTCCTCCCCGTCCCTTTCTGAAGCTTCTCCTTTCTTTTCTGACTACAAAAGTGGCATGATTACTATCACTGAATGTGTTATGCCACTGTAGCACATCAAGATGAGAGTGCTGTCCATCACTGAGGAAAAACAGGGCAGAATAAACTTTACCTGGTTACTCTCTTTGTGGCTTCAACCACTGTATAAGACTTCTTTGCCAGCCCTGCAGAAGAGAACTGCCTCTTATGTCATTTTTTCTGTTTTTGCACAAAGGTGTACACAAAAGGATGATGTTTGTCGTGGTGGACATTCCTGGTGCAATGCAGTTAACGGCTTACTCCAGAGAGACCAAGCTTGAAATCTGACCTCAGAAGATTTTTACCTTGGTGTGACAGGGAAGTGGCACCTCGATGGCATCTTTTGACACATTCATGTGTGGCCTTGTGAGAGAACAGCAAGGCTTTGGGATCACTTAGACTATGGTAGAATTATTTATTTGCTTGTATGCAAAGAGAGAGATTCCCTTTACTTAAATTCTGTTCAGACAAGGTAGGTAAGTGGAGAGGAACGGAAAGTGTCTATGGGCCTGGAAACCAGAGGAAGAATAAATAATGGAACCCATGAAAGCTGCCAAACTCTAGCCTAGTGCAAGATCAGGGGAGACATATGTCAGGATCAGTGAGAAGAGCAATTTGTTGAAGTGGCAATTTAGGGGCAGAAACATCAGTCCGAGAAATAAATTGAAAATGTACACCAATATCTTGCTGGTCCTTCTATATGCAGCTGTAAAAGAACATCACCTGAAAAGGGGAGAGGAAGGATAATACTTTTAACAAGTTCAAGGTCTACAAAGATTTCTTCAAGACAGACAAATGCTGTGGTACTTTGGGGGACCATCAGGGCTTCAAAGTCAAGAATCCAGTTGAAAGTTGCCTCTAGGCTGTCAAAGACAAAACAACAGTCCTTGTGGGGATACACAGAGCAGATCACCAAGATGGCAATCTGGCAGAGATGTGGATCTGCTGGTAGGAAACAGAAGTGAGTGCCCAGATTGAGCTCCATTCAGATGGGTCACCTTGTGTGTCCTAAAATCCCCATCGTAGAAAGCAACCAGGAGAGCTCTCCTCTGCTTTGTAAACCTCCGTTTAAGCTAACAGGTCCTTGATGTGAGGCTCTTGTGACAGTGGATTATCCCCACTCTGATCCTTCAGTGCTGTCTGGGAGACAGTTGTTTCCTCCATGAGATGCAGCACTCCTGACCCCATTGGGCTGTTTGCAGCAGAAGCCAATGTGCACAAGCGCTGTCCCAGACAGGTTACTGGGAGTTCATTTCCTACCACGGAGCATTTCCTGTCTCACACTGTGGTTGTTTTGGTCTCGTTGCCTCTCCGTAGGTGGAGCTCAGAGAAGTGACACTGCCTTCACCCAGTTCTTATTGTAACAAGAAAGAATAACATCTTCTTTACTCAGCGCTGATGCAGTGGAATACTGCCAAACCCCTGGAAAGCCTCCAAATCAGCACATTTCTCCTTCCCATTAAAAACTAATACAGTACTAGCAAAACAGAAAGCACTGGCGACAAAAACCATATTTTTCCCACACTCTGAGATCCCAATTTACATGTAAAATAAACATTGAATACAGATTTAACTCACTTTTTACATCTTCTGACGGTGTATAATAGGAATAATGCCTCTTTTAAAGTAAACTAGAAAAAAAGGCAGACTTTCATGCTCTGAATTAAGATCTCAGCTCACAATTTTGGCTTCCTCGGCACACAGCACCAGTTTAGTTCCTAATTTCCTCTCGAGTGACTTAACGGCACTATATTGCTTAATTATAGCAGTTGCAAACTCCATCCTCTAAGAAGTATCACTGGGACACAAACATCTGCAAGATTTTGAAGGAGGAAGATACCACATAAAATACTCATTTTTGTATTATTTTGTGTTTATTAGTCCTTCACACAGCATAGCCACTAAGCATTCATTTAAATAAGAATTAACGGTAAGGAAATATAGAACATTAAGTTGCACGAACTCTCTCTTCTACAAAGACTTAGGCTGCAGAAGAGGGCACTTGCATATAACATGAGGTTTCAAACAGTAAAATACAGCTGGACCAGAGATCCTAAAGGTGGCGTATATCTAAAAATCGCCCTACCTCACTCCTCCCCTGGACAGTAAGCATTGTTCTCAGCTGCTTATTTATTTCTGTTTGCCACATCTTATAAATGTCCCAAGCAGAATTCCCCTCAACACAAAACTGGTGTTGATGAGAAATCAGAGATCACTATGAGGAAATAGCATTTGCCTGATCAGAGTCTCCACAATGTTTGAAATCTTAAAGCCTGATGAGTAGGAAGAAATTTCAAAATGCTATAATGTAGTTGCTGTTGCTATAGAAACCATTTACTGGGCACCCATGCACCATGTGCATTTGTCTCACTTGGTCCCTGGCCACCCAGGGAAAGAGGGCCTGTGGGGTTGGGAACAGAGAGTGTGGGAGAACTCATCAGAGGTACCGCAAGACCATATTGCTTTGTATTGCCTTCTCTGGAAAAGGTGTTTTAAAACAGACAACTGGAGAGCACCAGACAATTACCATTGGAAGAGAGGAAAAGAAACATAAATATCCAGAGAATTAAACTAGTCCTGATGGAGCTCCAGCTCCAGGACAAAGGAGATTCAAAGCAATTTGTGTTTTGCTGTCTGAAGAGCTTGGTCTGTTTGACCCACCTGTACAGATGTTTCCTAAAGGCACCAATTTTTTCAAACTTCATTATGAAAAATATTAGCTACTGATCTTAAGAGTTTTGTCTGCACTTTCTGAAAGTGATCAAATAGATAGCAGCTAAAGAACTCTTTGATTTTCTTGGGTTTGTTCTGACTTTTTGGAATAGTTGGATGACAAACTTACGGAAGAGCAAGAGAAAGGATGTTGGTAATGGAGAAAAAACTTAGCCCAAGGCATTTCCAGAACTTTGTCTCTCTTCACTTTGTGTTTTGTCAAATTACTAAAGTGTTAAAACTGAACAGGTAGTGCTTCTTTTTCCCATCATCTCCCCCAAGCACAGTGTTTAAGTGGCCTGTTTTGAAAGGTGGCTTTTTTGGTCTAAGCTGTGGGTATGCAATTGCAGCGAGGTCAATGAGAGGTCAGGCAATGCCAGTCAGCCGAGAGGTCAGGCGATTTCTTTTCTCTTTCCTGGAAAGAAAATACTTACCTCTCAGCAATCACATTTCTTGTGGGAAGGAAGAGGAATCTGAATGGGGAATTGGAATTTATGCATACAGCTCCTATTAATTGTTAGGTTGGGTTGTGGGTATTAAAATTTGCCAAGACTTTTTAAAAAGTGCACACTCTGTCTATTGAGCAGCAGCACGATTTTCCCCTTTCAAAATGCAAAAATGTCATAAATAAACACACAAATCCCCTAAAATAGCTGATGACATCTAACCCCAGTTGGTCTACTCCTTTGCCAAAACTGTCAGCTAGACATAAGGAGCCTGTTGCTGCTGGTGCCTCTGTGTTGGTCTTTTTGCCTCCACTCTTTTCTCCAAAGACTTTCTCTGGAACAGCAAACTGTTAGCATAAGACGTATTGAATAACTGTCTTCTGAAAAACAGTTTCAATTCTCTTTCACTCCTTAAGAAAACTCACTATGGTCAGGAACTGACATGCAGCCCTTTGCATTTTTTAATGAAAATACCTAAATGTTCTCAGCATTCTTCAGAACTGGGCTCCTCCGGGAAGGAATTTAAGATTAATCTGCCTTCACAAGAAAATATTCTTATATATCATTAATGAAGTCTTTAATAGAATTTTGCTACCTTCTTGTTGCATGTGTCCTTCAGGCATCTTGGCTGTTTTTCCTAGTGGCTTTGAAAGGACAATGGGAAAGCTTTGCTTTATAGACTTCCAGTTGAATATTGAGAACCATCAACAGAACTAAAAAGGATTTTAGGCTGAATCTGCTTTATTCACTAAATAATGCTATTTCTGTTTGACCAAAGCCACTCCATAACAAAGCTGAGATTGAATGAATTGAGCCAAACAAGACTGAAATTTTTAAAGACCTCTAAGTTAAATGTCCACTAACTTCCAGCAGAGTACTTCCAAGAATCTTGAAAGTGAGCATGGCATCCTCTCTTCCTTAGATTGTGTGCCTCTTCTGGAGATTATTCAAAATCATGATAATGAACCATTGTTGTCACTTTTAATCCCATTAAAGTGAGAGGAAAAGTGTGCTACTTGCCTCTAGCCCTTTTGTAAAAGTAGTCTGACATTTTTATGTGGTCTCTCTTAAAAGTCATGCAAGTGGCATCCTGGAATGTGCCTTGGAACAAGGGGAAAAAAGAGTTGTATAAACCATAGGCATAATGAAATAATAAACGTGAATTTCTAGGTTTTCACACTCTTCTTTCATTCCACTTGATACATGAGGACAAGAATAAATGTCTTACTCATTTTTTCTGGGGATCACCTTGGCAGGCTAAAGGAGAACACTTCAGAACAATCAGATTTATCAGCCTTTAATTTAGATGCTGAATAACAGAGATCTTTTCCCCTAGCCAATTTTGGATATGGTAAAGAGATCCTATGAAGAAAAAAAAAAAAGTAATAGCTTTAAATTCTCTAAGTAGAAGTGTGTTACCCTCATTTTTTCAGGTTTAGTTTCTGTCAAGTTTCTGACAGAAATACCAGCTTTGCAGTTAGCCACTCACAAACCTGAAAAATCAAGACAGACATGGTTTACCCTTTAGAACAAAAATTTAAGAACCTTTAGCCTAACCCACCATACTAATGGTTTATGGGTAATAGATTTCACATCATAAAAATAAATATATGGATTTAATCACCCCTCCCCTCTCCATACACACACACACACACACAC
>VXBB01000827.1:474648-511062 GCA_013399915.1 Illadopsis cleaveri | reverse complement strand
TATATACACTCCCCCCCCCGCTCCACACACACACACACACACACACACACACACACACACACACACACACACACACACACTTGTTTCATGTTTTCAGGTCAGTTTCTACTCAGTCTATTTCTAGTCTCCACAATAAATACATATTGAGTGCTCAGTGCACACATTTAGTGTTTTTTTCCCCTCTCCCATTCAGTCTCTTGCCACTGACTTTTCTTGGTTTCCAGGTTATATTAAGGCTTTTGGCTTTGTGGCTGTAGGGAGAAATATCAGTGCACACATGGAGCTTAGCAAGGGAAGGCTGTGAATAGAGTCAGCCAGAAATACTGACAGCAAGGCAGAGGTGGGCAGCAAGGGACAGGAGAAGCAATTGACTACTGGCAAAGCCGAGGATTAAAAGCATATCATTGGGAAACAAAACCAGCAGAATATGAGATTCTATGAAATGCTCTCTGACGCAAAATCAGAGCCCTAATAAAGACTGAAATAAAAAAGTTCTGACTTGCTCTGTTTTATGTAAAATTCCCTCTTTACTTTTCAGATGCAGATCAGGTACAGGGTGTTTCCTCTCCTTCTGTTCTTTAAAAGCCAAATTAAATCCATGGTTGTTTTATAGAGAAAATTGTAAGCTAGTGGGGTTTATAAAAAGATTGACAGAATGAAAGTTTTAGTCTTTCGGCAGGGAGCTAACAGGAGTGCTGCATAGGCTCAGCTATTGCAACCTTTCTCCTGCAATAATTTTTACTGACCTCAGCTCCAATTTTATGCTCATTACTCAGGCAAATGGCTCATTGTTTTCACTGGCAGCTCTGCCCAAGTATGAAATTCAAGAGGAAGCTTTGAAACTGCAAAGATGTTGTAGAAATTGGTAACCATTGGGTTGATTTAAAGCAAAAGCTGGAGCAGTGATACTGAAAGGTGTCTGAGAGCTCAGGACAGCAAAGATCTCCATGGCCAGACACCTGCCAAAACATCTCCAGGGCTGACCTGGATGTCCTGCCTAAAATGTTAGGAGATGCATGTGACATTAAGAGCTATGTGTTAAATGACTTTGCAACATGAATACAGGCTGTGCACAAGTAAAATCTGCAATAAATGAGTGCCGTGGCGTTCCTGAATGTAAAACAGTGCATTGGGGCATAAGTGATTTGCATCTGAGAAGATGTGTCTGGCATAGAAAAGAATGTAGTAAAGGATTGTTCAACAGCTCCACTCGAGTTCAAGAACCCATCAGAGAGGAAAGGGCTGGGGCCAGAGTGTTCTCTGAAGCTGTAACCCCTGCATGAACAATCTTCCCAGCACTTACGGATTTTGCAAATTTTTAAGGAGCAGCTGTTAGCAGAGATACAACTTGCTTCTTTAGCTGGCACTTGTCTTAGCTCTTCTGAAGGAAAAAAGGAGCTGCAGGGAGAGAGATGGAGCTGCAGCAAGGCCAGAAGAGACCACTGAGCATCGTCCAGATGCAATAGACTGCAGGGAAAGGGCCATGTCAGAGGAAAAGCTCAAGTGAGAAATGGAGAACTGGAAAAGCTTTCAAGAGAACAATGAAGTAGGGAAGGAAAGCAGCAACAGCAGAATAGGCACCACTATTTTCATGGCTTTTTGATTTTTATTTTGAATCAAAAATTTCATCACTGATCAGGCTCGTTGTCTCTCCAGGGACCACCTCAGTTCATCCACACACTGAACCAGGGGTCATGGAAAACAAGGACATGTCCGGTACAAGGGCATAAGCTGGTCCTGCAGCTCAGTTAGATTAATTTCTGGGGTGGAACTCAGTGCCTCATGACTACCCAAAAAGTAGGAGTAGCAGAAGTAAAACCAGCACTGGAACTTGTGGTTGTACATCTTCTCCAGCAATGCCACAAGGTTAGGTGGCAGCATCAGGCTCCTTTTTGTCTGTTTTTAGCTCTTTGCATCTGACAACACAGACTCCCTGTCCTGTTTGGGGGTCCCAAGAACTTAAGGGTGGTGCAGGGGAATGCTGGTGGGAAACTGAGGTGGCAGAAAACACAGTGTTTTTGAGAAAATTTCCCAGTTCTAGCAGCGAAATGTGAAAAACCAGTTGTTTTCTGCTGGAATGTGTCAAGGTTGTAGCATGACATTTTCCCATGGTGGGAGTGCAGTTCCATTTTTCCGAATAGCTGTATCCAGGAGCAAGGAACAATATCTGCCTCAATTGTCCTGGCCCATCTCTTCATTTGAAACAGCTTCTTCCTTTATCTCCAGCAGATTTCCAAAAGCAAAGCCAATAACAGCAACATTTCACCTATAGATGTTGCTTTAAGGAACCATTTTATAAATAACCTTTAGAAGAGGGGAATCCTTTTCTCTGCACCACAGGCCATAGAATCACAGAATAGTTGTACTTTTCCCATATTTTCCATTTTATTTTTTTTGAACAAAAGATAGGAGTTAAAGGGAAAAGGCCATAAATACTGTGTCTTTTGTTGAGTGAACTCAGACTTGCTTTTACTCCTATTCCTCAATTCTGAGCTTACCATCAAGCCCAACAAGACTACAAGTACTGCTCACTGCAGTAGCAGATTGAGTGATTTTGGGCTTATTATTGCAAAAAACACATCAGTTACCAGGCCACATTGCCCTTGGTGGGAAAGCGATTTAGTATTTCAGCATTAGGCAATTAATTTTTTTTTACTGGTGACTGCTGCTATTTACTCCCTAATAATCTGTTCATAGGCTGCTGGAAAACTGGGAAGAATGTAGAAACCAGCAAAATGTATAAATGTTCAAGATGGCCAACAACACTGTCTTCTACAAAACTCCTACTTAAAAGTTTTCAGTGTTTGTTTGTTCTTTCCGTCCTTCCTAGACATCAATTTTCTCCCACATGCTCTTGATTTTATTTTCTGTATGCTTTGATGTATTTTGTGAGCACCTACCACTGCTTCTTAGACCTTAGCTTCTTAACTAAAGCCATTTATTGATATAGTACATCTCTCAGTGAAGTAGTACATCAATAAATTAAAGATTAGTTCAGTGTGTCAGCTCTCCCAGAGCATCCTGGGAAGCATTTGCCACTCTGGAAGACCGTGGAGGCCAAACAATATCCTCGTACAGACAAGACAGTAACTCTGGGAGACTTAAGGTTTTGCTCCATGACATCTCCTGCTAAATATTTTTGAAAGTCACCTTTTAAACAAACCCATGGATTCTGCTTGCTACTGAACAAACAGGTGGCATTAAGTTTGTATACTACATAGAGAGGTGTCCAAACCGATTTTCAGCTGTCTCTTACCACATTTTGTTTTTCCTACTCTCTGATCTGATTTTATGCAGGCAGTAAATAGTTTTGGCCTGTATTTATATGCATCATGTTTCCTGTGTGGCTCAAGCTCCTACTGCACTCCTGACAAATGTGCCTGCAAAATTTCATTGCACCTAATTGCTTGCAAAGGCATGGCCTGAGGTGCATTGCTGCTGAAGAGGATGTCATCAGGCTTATATTAGCCATTTATGTGAGACACTTAAATGCTCTATATTGCTATTTTTGCATTGGCACTCCTGCATTTGTTGGTGTTTGTTTCAGGATTTTGCACTATTCGCTCACTGAGTTTTATGCCTTGACCTTGCAGTCAGTTTACAGGATTACACTTCAGACAAGATTTCAGAATGGGAGGCAAAAGAGTAGAGATCAGAGTCAATATGTGCATTCCTAGACAGATACTTTAGGTACAAATGTTCTGATAGCAGAACAATTCCCATTAATTTGATTTCGGAGATGCAGGGTTGTCTGCACTAGGGCAGATGAAATCTTCCATTTTGGCTTCAGTCCTTTCAGTATGAAAATGGCATCTTGTTCTTTGAATACATATCCACTCTTTCGTGCATCCCTCGATGAAAATGGACATGGGATAGCAAACTAGAAGTGTTTTGGGCACACAAAACCCTTGGTTAGAAGAAAAATGGTGCCCATTTGTTCCCTCTGGTATTTTGAACCAGTTGCTTGAGGAACATGACTTTTTCTCTGTTTTCTGCCTGCTGGTGAGACAACACAGATTTCTTCTGAGGCAGCACTAGGATGGTGGCAACTACTATGAGGGACCCGGGCTTAGCTGTGTTAGATGTTATTGTAAGAGGGTGTTTGTGGTTTGGGGGAGGTCTTCACAAGTTATTCCCTTCTGCCATGAATTATTGGTGCTGAGCTAGTAAGCAGTCACTGAAGTCTCTTGGCTAGGTACATTTGAAACAGAGGAATGAATGATTTGTAGTAGATAGGCCTTGTTAAAGAACATTTTGTTGTGCACAGACACCCACGTTAACACATGAATGTGGCCAGTTGTATGAAGAGCAAGTCCTTCTCCAAACCTTCACAGGGAACAAAATCCTGTGTTTGAAAAGGTTTGTGAGTAATGAATATAAACAGGGACATGAAGAGGGCACCTAGATACCACGGTAATGGGTATAGGATAATGGTACACACATGGCCAGATGGCTTTACACAGAAAATTGGAATGAATGAATGATTCTTGATAAACCCTTCCCGAAAATGTTTCCCAAATGCCTAACCCAGGCTGTACAAGAAATAACCTGTAAAGTCATCTTAGAAAAAGCTCTGTAGCTATTAAAATATTTTGTGGCAAAATCATTAGCAGAAATACATCACTCAGCATTGGAGCCTTTGGGAGCTGTATATTTTGGTGAAACTTTGGACTCTAAGGATTGTTGTTATTATTATCCGTATTGCTTGTCAAACACAACCTGATGATGACCAGAGCACCTCAGAGAATGGAAGCCCTACATGCCCAAGCACATGGTTATACGAAGTTTTTGAGTCAGTCACAGTGACTGAGGTTGTTGTACTAATCCTCAACTGCTGAGAAGTTCTGGAGTCTTAGGGACCAGCAACAAAGAAGAAATGATTGCATTAATTCCTACCTGGCATTCAGCAATGGCCAGGTTTTCTCCCACTGCTAATGGACAAAATAGCAGAAAATTACTTAAAAAGGATGAGGCTTCTGCAAATTATGTTTCTGTCATCCCTGCACACAGAAGAGAAATACCTGATGCCAGGAGGTAGTTACTTGTGCACTTAGCTGTGGTGGGATGAGACAAATTCATCTCAGCTACAGTGGAGAGTTTGCCTTGTGAAATTACCTCAATTTGTAGATAATCTTCATCTAGTTGAAACTTCTCTGAGCTAAATTTCTCAGCTGAAAATGAGGATACTCATATTGAGAGTGTAGTAGATACTTTGGTCTAAGTCTCCAGGCAGATGCTCCTGGTGTGCCCCAAGTGTCATCCTAAGGAATGAGTGAAAACCTCTGTGTGTGACCCCAGCAAAATGTACTGTACATTCCCTGTAGACAAGAAATGAATGAGAGAACTGTTAATATCTGCCTCTCAGAGAATTACCCATATTAGCCCTGGTGTTTAACTGCAATGTTTTCCAAGAAATACAACAAAGAACAGCACTTGGGCCTGTCTTTCAGCAAAGCTGGAGTGCAGGAAAAATGAGTAGCAATAGTTACATGCAGTGCTGACTTCTCTGCTACTGTGGAAGTGCTTGCTGCAGACATTTTGTATGTACTCACACCCCTGATCACATAATTAGGATGTAGACATTTATATGTGGGGCTTTGGAGATTTATCCAAGTAGATCCTTCTGCTGTGTAGTTAAACATGTAGTAGTTACCAGTTACTAGGAACTTTCCCCTACACAGGCCATTGGTGAGCTTTCGTTAAAGCAAAAAATAAAATGTAAAATGTCAAGCAACCACCTCTGACTGACACTTGGGAAACTGAGCTGCTGCTGATTAGTATACCATTTACAATTAAAATGTGGACTCCTTTCCTAATTTTTGTTGACATGCTGTTGGTCTGTGAACTCCTAGTAGACAACCTGGATTTTTACATAGTCCTTGCTTTGACTTTCAATTACCATACAATTAACAATTCCAACAATTCTGCCCTCTAATTTCACTGCTTGTATTCGTTTTTCTGTGTGCTCCTAATTGCCGTGCTGGCAGGTCACTTTTGGACTCTGGTTTAGTATATTAGATATCTGTATTTCTATTTAAGACATAAGAAGTAGCTAGTTTACATATCTATATTGGATCTATTCTTGCTTCTGAACAAAGGAAAGCTCTACATAACTTCACAAGCTACTCTTCCCTTTCCTTACTCAGCTACATTTACTTGGAAATAGCATGCAGTGATTTAATCACGGTGGTTTTGGGGCAGAAACACCCTTCTGTGGGAGTCTGTGCCAAAGGTCCCAGAGTCCTGAACTGGGCCACATAGGCAGAGCTGTGCCTTCGTGGGTGAAACTGCTCAGGTATCTCAGTCTGTGGTGTGCGGCACCTGACTGTCCCCTTCTGTATCTCTGGGGAAAAAAGGTTTAAAAAAAACCTCACAAACCCAGTTCTTTCTTCCTCCAAGAAATGCAACAAGAAGGAAAACAGCCCATTGCAATGGAAGCCAGTGAATTCTTCAGGACTTTCAGACTCTTATAAGATTACGGCCCTTCATGTTTGATACTGTTCTAATAGCCTCAAGACCTTGGAAACAAATGGGTTGCCAGGAAAGCCATGGGGACATGGAGGTGAGTCGGAAGGAGCAATGCCTCATGCAGAGGCTGCAGATGCTGCCCAGCAGCACCTTGTCTGTGCAAGGGGCATATCTCCCTGCAAGTATCACACTAGGCAAACAACCAGCAGTATGGTTTGGGAACAGATGTCTGGTAGAAAAAAACAGGGGACAGGACCCTGGAAATTGTTACAATATTGCTTCTTCATTTTAAGAAAAGAATGACGTTAAATTGTTGTCTATCCCCATCCAGATTTTCACTAAATGATCCAAGCGATCCCTTCAGCGCCGTGTTTCCGTGAGCTGCAAGAACAGTCAAAATCCACTGCGGAGAGTGTTCCACTTATGATTCATTTGAGTTTGTTTATTGCTGTATTTTCCCAGGCTGATGCTATGGTACTTTTTTTCCTAATGCTGTTCTTGCTTCATACAAATACTCAGAGCTTTCAAGAAGAGAAGTATTACCTATTAGTGTGCTCAAGAAAGGTATTTAGCAATCCTAGGTGCTTAAACTGGTAATTTGGCTGGTATTTAATGGGTGGATGCTTAGACTGGTAATATTTGTTTATTTTACAAGACTTCCCCAGTAAACCTACCCTTCTTGCTGCTTCTAATTTTTAGCAGAAGGGATAAGAAGATTACAAAAACTGCCAATAATTTTCAGGACGAAAATTCAGTCTCCTGGTACCTCCCTGATCTTTTCATTGCTTTGTTCCAGCAAAAGGCCCTTGGTAGCCAGAAGGACAGTGGTTCCTGAAAGGAATTTCAAAAAGTGCATAAAGTTGATACCTGCTTAGAAGTAATACAAAACAGAAGCATCTGCCAGAGACAGGAGCATGTTGCAGGCTTAGTAAAACAGCAGGGGAACCTGCTGTTGACCAGATTTGTCCATATCAGTGCAGGTGTCTCTGCAGTTAATAAGAATTACTATTTACACTTGTTTTCAGAGATTTGGAGACATGGGGATAATATAGATAGCCTGTAAGTCATAAAGAGCAAGTAGATACGACACATGTTCCCATTAATGTATAGTGTTACTCCTTGGAGTTTGTGATATTGAGATATTATGAAGTATGGTATGAAATACAGATAGCTCTGAATCTTGACTGTATTTGTTTAATTATAGCAGAATATATTCTGAGGTAGATTTTTATCCTATTTTCAAGATGAGAAAAAGGATGAACAAAGTTATACATAAACTGAATGTGTTCAGAATTACCCAGATGTGACAGCTGGATGCAAATGGGATTTACTGTTTATCTTCAAGAAAAAAAAACCGCCAAAGTGAATGTTGATGCATAAACAATAATTTTTCTTTGACAAGTTGTGTTCTGATTAGTCAATAGATGCACAGGCATTTTTTGGTTGGTGTAAATGAGTCTCTCTCCATGCATGTTGGCACCACAGAAGCAGAGGAAAGGCTCCCAGATGTGCCTGCCTGGCTGCTCTGGCTCTGAAGAGAGAAACCAGAGGAAGGTTTTGGGATGTAGTAAGGGGAAACCCCTCAAAAGAGAAGCTTATTGATCTTGCTACTACTTGGAACCCAGAGAAGTCAGGCAACAGCTACAGAGTCTAGGAGTGGCTATTTTGCTGTTTTTTCTTTTACCTTTTGCCAGCAGTAGCCCTGTATCCCCTCATCATCCTGGCTTTGCTGGTCTCAGATACAGGCAAAGTAGCAGTCATGGCTGGACAGTACAGAAGTGGAAATATTAGAGCATCTGCATGCATTTGCCTCCTACTGTGCTAGGGTAAAAAAAACCCAAAAACCAACAAAAAGATTTTATCAGATGTGTCCAGTTTCTGTGAAGAAATAAACCTTAGTGACTATTCTCCTTTTGGCACTACTCTCAAGTATAAAATAGGATCACTTCTACTAAATAACACCCTTTGTTGCAGGCTGGCTGCATCCTTGTTCTCCAACATAAATTGTTATTTTTCTCCACAATATGAGGTGGGAACAAGATAAAACCTTCCTTCTGGGAAGCTGTATACTGTGTAATCTGTAACTATTCCACGGTTTCTTACTCTGTGGGTTAAATCCCATCCTACCAGCGAACACACATAGCAGAAAACTCCTGGCTAGGCTACCCAGATGGTTTTTGCCCTGGTACAACAGAGGTTATATTATCATGTGTGGTAGAAGTGGCAGGAAACAGTCTTTGGTTCGGGACTCTCACTGGTTGGTCCCCACATGATCTGTCACCTAATGGGGGGCCTTGATCCCCTGGTGCTCCCTCCTTTCCTCTTAGCTCAGGGAAGCTGGAAAGGGGCAAACAGGAAAAAGGGCAGTCCAGCCTTAACAGCTTGTTTTCCATGATCAGGGTGGCAAGAGGGAAGGCGAAAGAGGAAATCAGGACAAGGAAAAGTGGGTCTTCCAAGAGTGGACCAAGGCAGAAAGGGGTCTGGATAGGTTTATGAATATGAAGATTTTTACACTTAACTCATCTTCTGACTTGGGAAATGGCTTTAAAAAACAAATATGTAGAGCATGTGAGCATGTGTCTGTGTGGAAGAAGGCAAAGGGTCAAGAGAGAAGCCTGAAGTACTTTGTTCCATTTGGATATTTATTGCTTCAAAATGCTGGAAAGGGATGATATCTTTCATACTTGATTTTTTCTGAAGTACAAAGCAAATCCTCTCTGTATTAAACAGTGAAGAGCATTCTTGAGAGTAAGGACCCTTAAAGACTCTTGTGTTTTGTTTTATTTTGTTTTTTTCCTTCTGGGCAATGAATGACTAGTCCCTTGACACCACTAACTGTTTATGTAGAAAAGCTAATTTCACTTCTGCCAATAAAGTTCTCTTGCCAGTCTGAGTTTCTCATTAAAATTAATATTCTTATTGTATGTCCCTGTCCTTTCCCTCGCTGAGAAAGAAGCTAATAATCTTTCATACAGGGCCAAATTCCCACTTCTTCCCCATCCCAAAGCAGAGCAGGGGGAGAAGGTAATTGCATATGGAAAGGCACATTGGCAGGAACACAGTTCTTCGGAGATGTGCCTCATTTCATGGTTAGAAGAAGTATTTCAGTGGCTCTAGGAGACCTCAGTTCACTCCTCAACTGGAAAAAACTTCAAGCTTGTATCTCGTGGGGGAATACCATAACTAACAGGCCTGGGACTGCAGGGGATTGTTCCCAATTTGTCACCAGTGAAGCAGCTCAATTTTGTAAGAGAGAATTAAGTAGCCAGGGAGAGCAAGTTTGGAGGCAAGGAAGGGGGATTAGGACACTCACTTGGGATGTTTCAGTTCCTGCTCTACTTAATATGAAAACTTCATGGAGTCTATAGATGAGAAGAGGTGTTATTTCCCCCACTTGCTCTGCCTGGTGTGATGCTGGAGCTGTTAAGGGAATACTTGCTGGAGCATTCATCAGAGGTGGAGAGGATAAGGTGTTTTGAGGACCCTGATGGCACTTTTTGTGAAATAGGTGGGACTGTTTCAGCATCCCAACTGTGTGATGCTCACCCGTGTGTGGGGATACGTCAAGCAGAAAGGGGAAAGATGGGAACCAGATAGATTTTGGTTTAGCAGGCCTGAAGGAGAAATTAGAACTTTCTATGGCTCTAGCCTAGGAGGACTGTGTGTCCAAGCAACCATGCACACCTGAGGCTTAAGCCTACCTGCATAGGTAAACCTGAAATCCTCCTTCAGCCACTGTGGGAAACTGTTCTGCCCTTACACACACAAATAACATTATCAGGGTGCTGTCCTCATGGCTGAGGGAAAATTCCCCTTTCCTAAACAGACTAGTTCACACTGGGGTTTTCTCTCTGTACTGCTCAAGCTAAAAGGCCTGCTCAGGGACAAGAGGATGAATAGAGACATGGCTAGAACAAATCATCCCATCAGGTGGAACTATAATAAATATGAGCCTCAGCTTCCTTTCCTCTTTTACATCTTTTTGCTGCCTTTTGGGCTTGATTTTTGAGGAGAAGAACAAAAGGGTGGTTTAGTGGGTATCTTAAAAGTATTCTTGGTAGTAAGACCCAGTCTTTCAAAAATTGTCTAGGAAAGCAATTCCTCATAACACTGAGAACATCACTAATCCTAAATGTTCCTTTAATTCTAATTTTGAGACACTTGCCAATCTTGTAAATTAAAGATTTATTGCCTGAAAGTACTCAGATCACAACCTAACACACATTTAGCTGCTTTGTTCCATCCTGTTTGGAGTCATTCCAGAGGCTAAGCCCCTGTATTAGAAACATCACCAATGCAAAGATTGAATGATCGATCAAAGCAATGCAGATTATGAATTCTCCTATGCAGTCTTCAATAAAAGAGACCTAGAGAAGCTGCTTATTTTTCCTGCTTATTTTTGGCAGACAGATTTATGTCAAAGATTCCCTGAGACTGTTTTGTAACAACCTGTGTCCTTTATTTAAAGAGGTAAATTTTTACTACAGTAAATATTTTTCAAGTGAATGAGGAAATGACATAACTAAGACGAGACACAGAAATGAAATGTTCTGCACAATTTGTCAGGATAGATCAAAGATAGCAAAGGGAAAAGGTATTTCTAACTTCAGAAACTCCAGAATAAATAGACTGTTACCGATGCAAACTCCCTCAAGAAAACAAATAGGATGCACTTTTGCTCTGTTTTGAGTTGCTCTGTTTTGAAATTAATTCTAAGTCCGAGGAATGGAATACATAATGTGTGTAATAATTTCAATGTGAATCCCAGGGATATTAAGCATTAAATCTGGGCTGAGATCTCGCATTATAAAAATTATTGAGAGCATGTCATTAACATACATCATTCAGCAACTTACTGTATTTGAAGAGCCTGGGTTTATACAAATACATCAGAGTAATACTTTGCATTCCAGGGCGTGACCAAATAATCAAATTACAAAGAATGAAGCAGTTAGGGCTTGAGATAGCATGGTAAACACTACAACTCAAAGGATCCTCTGTTGTGGATCAAACTTTACTCTCCACAGACTATCTGCAAAATAAAGGAATAAATAGGTGAGACTTCAGGGATGTCTTTTTCAGACTCTGTAGATATCATCCAAGACTTTTACACAAAGATCAAAACCAGCAGTCCATCAGGAAAGAAAACAAGCCACTACAGGTGCTGCTCCACTTGTTCAATTTGCCTCTCAGCTACTCAGTTTGAACTGTGGCTGATTATTGATCTTAATGTTTTCCTCCTCACAAACTTGTCTCTCCTTATCAGTAAAGAATATCCACCCTGTCATTCTACATCACTTCTTATGATTCTGTGAGTTTCTCCTACTCAAATGTATGCTGTTTCCTACATACTGCAACTAGAAAAAAAAAGTGTGTTTAAATCTGGATTATTCTTCTGAGAACCAAACTTTTCATTAACTCATGGAAGAATTTTGTAAGGAACATGGTAGAAGATCCTTTTGAGCCTGGATATTTGTATTTAAGTTCCCTGCTAGAAAACATGGCTCTATTTATTATTTATCTGTTATTACTGATCCTCTTCATTGTATCTCATCATCAAGGTGGGAAGCTTTGTGACTCGTTTAGATGTGAGCAGGTAGCCAAATTTCTATATAATTCTAACTAGGAGGGGAAATTGGTGATGGAGATTGTGTATTTGATAAAATATGTTCATTCACATACATGTAGTATATTTAAATAAATGTACTGAATCCTGTTTTATTGACATGAGAAAGATCCAGAGACAAGCAATTTCCTTGCTTGAAGCTTCTTTGCAACTCCCTGTGAAAAATAAAACTATCCTTTCTCTTGCCCTTGTGTTGATTTGTGTCTTGTCTGCTTGGGGTTTACACCATCCCCATGTTTCTCAAAAAAACAACCAAGAAAACCCTTTTTTGTGTCACCTTTTTTCTACTGTGGGTGAAAACACGTTTATCTACCTCTTAAAGTTATCTCAAAGGCTGATAGCTAGACATAGTGGTCTGAAAGAGATAACTGACCTACATCCTGTCCCTCAACTCAGACCACTGAAATGATGTCATTATTTTAGTCAAAGTCATGATAAAGTTTTCCCACTTTTTAACAAACCAAAATTACAGAAAGGTTGAGCTTTCCTACATTTATAGATTTGCTTCGGCTAGCCTGCATCTTCAAAAGGAACTTTCAAAGATCATATTTGGAATACACCTTTCCTATTGTTACTAGGTATGATAAACTCTATCTCACATATTAGTACATCTGTTACCTCAGTTACTCACATTTCTTGTTCAAATTACGGAGGTCCCCATTTCTGAATCTGTTTTTCCAGTTTTGGATGCCTTCACATTCCCCAGATATTCTCTCCATTTGAAATCAATTAGGAGGTTCTGTTTTGAATCTTCCAAATCCCCAGTCTTTTTTGCTTGTCTGGTCTAATAAATGTAAGATTTGAGGAAATGTCTACAATTCCTTCACATTTCATCAATTCTATTACACTTCCAAACCCCAAAATTCCCATAATTGTTGTTAGCTCTCCAGCTTGAAATGAAAATGGCATGCTGCTTCTTTTACACAAGCATTTGTTTCACTTGTTCCGTTTGATGTCCATCCATTTCCTGAGCTGAAAGAGAAGTTCTCGATGAAGCAATGGTGGTCTGCCCAGGTGTTGTAGTTCAGGAATGGTATTCCCCAAATTTAGTGTTCCCACCAACACATTCCAAACTATGTGCCATTCACTCACTCCCCTCTTCCCTGTCTCTCCCCTGCACTGGGTTGCAGAAGAGAACTGGAAGCACAAATGGTAAAGATCATGGGTTGAGATAAAAACAATTTACTGAAAACAGCAATGAGATAAGGAAATGCAGTAACAGCAACAATATTACAGCAGGGTACAAAAGGCAAACAATTCATACATGATTGTTCACCATTGTACTACAAGGAAAACTCTGAGCATACCTGACCACCCAACCACACCACCATGACTGGAAGCTCATCCCTTCGCCTGCCCCTGGCAATGATGTGAGGTGGTATCGAACAGCTTCCAGGTTCTGCCCATATTTCATTTCACAGGCCCAATTTTTAAATGAACTTAATATTATTCTCAGTTTCATTTTACTGGGCCAAATTTTTCATTTTATTATTTTTCAATAACATCTTAAGGCAAATTTGTGTTCTCATTCCCTGTTACAGAACTGCACTTAGAAAATTTGTAGTGACTGTCTTTCATCTCTGTTACCGGAAACTGCTTCCTCATCTGGTCTCCAAGTGCAAGAGAAGAATCTCAATTTCCATGGTAAACTTCAGAAATCCCTGGGAGTGTCTTTGGCTGCCATTCCCTGACCTTAGTGCAAAAGCCTAAGTCCAGTCAAGCACCTTTGAATCGATCCCTCTCCAGTTTATCCTTGAAAGCCCTCACTGTTATCTGCTTATGTCAGAAACTCAAGTTTCTGCAAATTCTCTTGCAGTTCTGTAGGATTTTCTCTTTCCTTTTCCTTTTTCTTCTGACTTTCAGCTGGGCCTGGATCAGCTCAGATCTGTGGAGGGCTGTAATCAAGAAGCAAAGGTCTGCCTGAGGCCTGTTTTTGGGAACTCAGAGCTGTGCCACTCTCTGGGCATGGTTATTCAGGCTTGCTGCTAGAACTCTCCTTCTCCATATTCATCAGCTTTCATTCAGTCCATAATGTTATACTTAGTAAAGTAAGTCTCAAACAGAGTTTTTCCTAAAAGATATTAGGTATTTGCATAATTTGACTCCAGAAAGTCCAGCCTCTCCTATGGGACCCTTTGACTTTGGCAACCGAGTAGACGAAGTGCAGTAAATGTTTTTGCCCAAGTTCTCTGACTGGCCCAACTGAACATCCAGATGTCTGGATACCATGATGGGTCTGTGACTAGACATTTCTTCCTGGAACTGAACTTTAGCCAGTAAGTCCTTGTTCCTCTTCATACCTGCCTAGTGGGTTCCCAGCTGGTGACTCCCTGCCTAGAAGCAGCTATGGCAGTGTAGTTGCCTTTTACCTTTTTGTCCTTAAGAATTCGGACTGGCCTTCTCAATTTGTTAGGATATTTTGTAGTGATTACTCCAACAGAAAGTTCACCTTTGCCTGCAAATCACTTCAGTCGTTTCTGGGAAACCTGCAGATACTGCTGTAATTCCTTTTGTAAAGTTTCCAACTCTTGTTTTAGCGCCTTCTGGTCTTGCTTTAATTCTTTTTGGCTAGTTTTGTTTTCTGAGAGCAGATTTGTTACTGTTTCAAGAAGAATACGATCTCATAATTTGTCTGTTTGAATGGTGTCCCAGTGTTGACACCAGGCTTTTATCTTGTGACCTGACCAGGTTATTTCAATTAGAATGAGAAATTGATGAGGGAGATGCTTCAGATACAATTCTGATAATTTATGAGAATGCACAAAGTTCTGCTTTTTTAGGGGAAGTGTTAATCATGCACAGATTTCTTGCCCACAGCCCTTTCTGCCAGAATCCGGTCCAAAAAAAGAAAACAAAACAAAACAAAACAAAACAAAACAAAACAAAACAAAACAAAACAAACCAAAACAAACCACAAAACCAAAACCAAAAACAAAAACAAAACAAACAACAACAACAACAAAAAAAAAAAAACAAAAAAGAAAAACAAAAAGAAAAAAAACCCCCTCACTATTATCCTTCCCTTGGGGCCTGTGGGAAGGTTGCAGATCTGCATACCAAAGGCCGAAACACCTTAAGGAGACACTTCCTTCAGTCACAGACAGAGGTAAGTATGCCTAGCCAAAGAGTCACAGACAGGATCAAAGTGCAATGTTCTGAAACCTGTGACAAACAAAAAGGTCTAAATAGTGTAGAGTAGACAACTGCGTGGTGGGGTTAGAGATGAAATGCATTCTGCTTTTCATGACTCTTAAAAGATCAACCCCAAATGTGAGTCTATTTTGATCCCTACATGCAATAGCACCCAGGAGAGAGGATTGTTCCCTAAGACAGGCACAGCAATGCTGAGCAACTGTGCATTAGATCTGTTCAGATGGCTGCATCTTCCTTCTCCTTGTACACTGTCTCTTCTGCACAGCTCCATCTCAGCAAATCCTCTCTATTCCTAACACTCCAAAGTTTTTTATGTCCAATATTCAGTTGGAGACCTGCACTAACATCCTTCTACAGATATCTCAAATGAAGGACAACATTGAAATTTAAGCTTAGTACTTATCACCACATAGACAGAGCATTTCATCAGCTAGCTGGCAAAATATCTGACAACTGTTGAAAGAATTGAGGAGTCAAGATTGTTGGCCAAAAGGGCTTCTGAGTTAACAGATCAAAACAAATCACAATCGATGATGAGAAGAAAAAGGGCTTGGGAACACAAGTGGTGAGAATCTCAGGATAGCACTCCCATGGGTTTTAAGGCAAGACCGGGAGGAAGGAGATGGGAAAAGATAGCTCAAATGGCATGAAAGAAGGCAGAGAGCAGAGTGGAAGAAAGGGTCACAGGGAGCACCGTGAGCAGCAGAGTCAGAGAAATCTGGGATCAATGAGGGAAACACGATGAAAGGAGTGCAAAGATGAGATTTTGAATGTTCCCCTAACAAACAACGAAGACAGATGTAGTTGAAACAACAATTTCTTCTGATTCCTAAATATATTTAAGGATTAATGCCTGTTCTGTACCAGGACAACTTCTGATAAAGACCACTGCTTATTATAAGTGTTAGTGTTGTTGACTTCCTCACGCTTGGGAGAGGCATGTGGAGGACTTTAGAGGACAGTGGTGAGAAGTGAATTCTTGGAGCAGAATTTCCCTACAGGAGATGATCACTGTCCCAGACACTGACATAATTCCAGTTTGAATGCATCTTGTGGCCTCAGCTATAGCAGTTTGCTACAAGAAGAAACAACATTTTAATTTAACAGATCTACAATGACACAGAGGGGTTTGGGTTTTTTTGGTTTTGTTTTGTTTTTTTTTTTGCTTAAAAAACATATCTTGAGTTCCAACTAAGAAAATATTAAAAAACTGTGAAAGATTCTTCAAAGTGAAGATCAGGTGGTTTATATGATTAAATATAAGTGAGAAAAAAGTGGCATCTGGAGCAGTAGTTGGACTCACTGCAAAAAGAAGGAAAGGTGAGGACAATAGGAATTAGAATTAACAAAATCCAAGGTCAGAAGAAACAGTTGTGATATATTCTGGTGATCATCATCTTCACCAAAACCACAGCATTGCACACGCAGATCCCTGGACAGCCTGTTTCTGAGGCTGTGCTAAGTGTCTGGAAAGACAAGTCCCCGTCTTAACCCATATTCATGTCACTGCCAGGAACACATGCAGCCCCAATAGCCCCAGTGAGACATCAGACATGCATCCCCGACACCCAAGCTGATCTTTCTTCTAATACCTCACCTCTTTTCCTGTCCCGTGGACTGCACAGTCCTCTCCACTTCCCACAAGTCTCAGACATAGCTTTTGTTCCTTGCCCTCATCACACTGTGGCATTTTATAAGTACTGGCATTTCCTTGCAGTCTCACACAAGCCCCCTTTTTTCCTTGCCTGTCCCAGTTTCTGAATCCCTCCCCAAGGGTAGAATTTGTAGCACAGGACTGTGGATCAGCCAGCAATTCCAGTGCCTGTGACTTGTGTTTCTTCAAGATGTACCTACTTTGTCACCAGTAGACCATTTCCAAGGGTTTTTTAATGACTAACCAAGTCTAGCCACTAGCCAAGTGTCTGGATACAACTCTGACCATATCCCTATGCAGTTCCTCATATCACCATGAGACTAACAGATTAGTTTAGTTTTCTTTTGTCTGCTGAACTTTTTACAGTTTCAAAGGAGGCTGGATTGCTGTTCAACAGGCTGTGAAAATCATCTTCCTTTCCTGTTGCAGGGGCCTTACCACTCCCCACTGCGAACGACTTCCCAAGCTTTCTGCCATCTTCCATTATGGATGTAAGGGAAGGCACTGTCCCCACCTGAGGATGTCGCAGTTTCAGACACAAACACTGGATGAAGCCTGATGCAGAAAGGTTTTCGGGTGCTGGGGAAGACGTGATATAAGAAAGGATATAAATAAGGAGTAAGACACAAGACAGTTTTTTTAGTAATACAAGTTGATGGGGGAGAAAGGGTATAGGTATGTCCAAGAATAAAGAGATGATATCTATGAACCTTATACACCATAAGAAATATGGGTGAAAGGTCTGAAAGGTTTAGTGATGTGGGCAATAAAGTGTTTGCGGGATGGGCAGCCTCTTTGGAAATGAATTAGTAGTGAGGAAGAAAAGAGAGGTAAGGTCCATCATAGCGCATAAAAGGATGAAAAGGAAAAATAAGGGAAACTAGAAAAAAAGAGCAATGTGTGTGTATGCAGAGGGGATTTAGCAAATTTCTTTTGTTAGATAGTTTATTAGCAGGGTATCAGAAAATTATGCAGATATGAAGTTACTTACACAAGAACATTTACAATATAAATGCAATTTTCAGCTCTGGGTTTCATTATCTAGTGGGTAATAGCTCAAGTATTCTGAGATGGATTTTAATTCTGTCTACCATGTACAAGTAAATGACAATTTGCAGTGTTTGGTGAAATGGAATGTATGCTATTCGGATGCCTGTATAAATCTAAGTTTTATCGGCAGCCATAGCATAAACAAGGTGCCCTACCTGTTATCTCTTCATAGAGGACTCTTGTGTTCAGCCTGAGGGTTGCAAAAAATATAAAGTCATTACAGCTTCTGGATATTTTTCTACACTTTGGGGTTTTCATCAAGATTCAGAACCATTTTCAGAGAGTGCATGCCCTAAGACCCTCTCTGTCACTTACAGAATGCTGCAAATTGACTCTATCACTTTACCTGCTGCTGTAAATTGGCTCTGAGCACACATAATGTGTCAGGTTTGCCTACTCACTTTCAGTTTTCACCTGCCTCTACTGGGCATATCTAGGAGTAATGGGATGAAATTGAGCAAAGGAAAATTTAGACTGAATATCAGGAAAATTTTCCTAACAGTGAGATCTATTAGAATGTGGAATAGTCCCCCAGGAAAAGTGATAGAAACCCCGTTGCTAGAATCATTAAAAATAGACTGGAAAAAAATTACAGTAAAAATACAGTAGGAAATAATCTGCATTGTCAGGGGATGGACGAGATGACTCCCTAGGTTCTCTCAGGCTCTAATTTCTAGGATTTTAGGAGCTGAGCTCCATCAGTATTAAATTCCCTGAATGACCAAGATCATCTAATTGAAACAATAGAAAGTTTGCTCATAGGCATGCCAAGGAGAGTGCTCAGTAATGATCAGGCTGCATTACTGCTGAGAGTGTATCACTTGATCTGCACTATACAAAGAAACAAGGAAGGAGACAATTTTTATTACAATTTACCCTTTGCTAAAGCTGTTCTTGTAAGTCAAATATGCTGCCTTGATTCAGCTTTGCTGGTGTTATAGAAAGTGATCCTAGAAGCAGGTAATAATGAGTCCAGATCACATTTTGTCATGGTGGAGTTTTGTATCAAAAGCTAACCACACGTGTTCAGAATCAAAATTTCCCTCTGCAGCACATGTACTTTCTACCATAGATAGCTCTGTGCTCCTTTCATGGCACATGCATACCATGCACTGCCATTTCATTTGTCTATGGAAGACTCGTCTGTATATTGAGGGATAACAGATTACCTCCACAGGGAAAAGACACTGATTCTGAGTTTCGGCTCTCTAAAGTGAGCTCGCTAATAAGATTTCCCCATTCTCATTGCTCATAATATTTCACAATCAATGTTGAAATCTCAACTAATGAAAAAATTAAAAACAAATTGCCAAAGCAATACCAGGTAGTGCAGCCATACCTGACATCAGCGCTACTTTCTTACATACAGCAATATCAGACACACCCCTCCTTGCTGTGAGTAGGACACCAAAAACCAGGGAGGAAAAAATGACTTGCCAAGCTAACCACACAGGAGAACAGGCTATCCTACAGCTGGCTGAAGAAACCACAAATTCAGAAAATCCTTTCATTTTATTGGGATGGATTGCTATGATGATTTTCTTCTCACGTCTTGTAATATTTTCCCATCCCTGATGACATGCCTGTTAGATGTGGGTGCTTTCCTGGGGCCAAACATGAAGACCCAGAAGGTGAGTGAGGTGGAGCATCATTCATGTGCTTTTATCACAGGATTCTCCTCTGTTCCTGTGCAAACATCTGGATAAGCATAATGGAAAGACCCTTCGCCTCATCACACAGCAGGGCCTCTGCTGGGAAGTTACCTACTGTAAGAGATTTGTAACTTTTATTTCCAGGGCTGGCCAAGAAAAGCATATTGGGGAAACTGAAAATAACTAAAGTAACTGCCTTTGTTCATGGCAACCAATTCCCAGAGTTCCCTTCTCAGATTTTAAAAGCAGCAAAACTTTATGGCTCATACTTCCAACTCTTCTCAGGATGCTATGTCTCTGCAGAGGTGGGTGGAGGGGAAAGGGCTGCAACCACATAGAGGGTCTTTAAGGGCTGCTTGTGGTCAGGATACCTTTACTCAGCTGCATGTCTTGGTTTGGTAGCACTCTTGGGGAGAGGGGCACTCAGATGCCTTGGGGGAGAAGCCAGGCCCCAGGTCCCCATCTCTTTGCATGGCTGTGACGCGCTGCAGACTCAGCACTGCAGAGACAGGAGCCCAGCAGATGTAGGCAGCCCCACGGCCAGCCTGGGATGCTGAACTGCACAGTTCAGGCTCTCCTCAGCTCCCATAGACCTCCCTCAGCCATCCCCCAGCTCCTCAGCCAGCTCCATTCCCTAAATTAAGGCAGCCATTTTTCCATGTCACCTTCCAAAGTCCACAGGTCACAGTCCTCAGCAGTAAAGCCCCAGAGTACCTCTCCTCCTTCGGGGGCTGCTCTTCACACGATGTGCTCATGTGCATGTCATGCAACATATGAATGTGCCCACTGCTTCAAGAGGAACAGCAATAATGTCCTCCTCCTCTCCTTTTGAGGACTGGGAGGGTCTGATGAGAGCCTGGAGGTACCAGGAGATAACAGGATTGCCTTGTAATTTCTGATTGCCTATCCCTAGCTGATTCAGGTCATTAGAGCTATTTTGCAACATTCTCTTAATAACCTTGCAGACGCTCTCCCCCAACACTAAAATCATACACAGAAGGCCAAGGTTTAGGGAGATGAAGACAATGCTGATAATGAGTCCCTGATTGATTAAAAGTAAATACATTTTTATTCAGAGAAAAGGGCATTTGTTACCACAAACATTTCACCTTCAGCACAAATAGGAGCTGCGCTTACATTTACTAAGGGATTATAGCAGCACTACAACTAATTACTTCCCAGCAGCTATTGGCCTCAGGTTAGACGTAAGCTACTTCTGGCAATCTGTGGTGTGGGTTCATGTAAAAGGGATTTTCATTGTCTTGGTAGAAAACAGTGCAACGGTGAGGTGTGAGTGAATACACTATGCATAATGCAATACAAAATAAGAGCTTATTACAAGGAGAGGACTCAAGGAGATCAAACAACATTAGTCCATCCCACCATTTTATGTTATGAGGGAGATATTAATTATTCTGTTTGCATTTTGTAGATGGCCTCAAGTTGTACAATTATCACATAGGAAGGTGCACATTACTTGCTGGAGACAGATTTCAGATTCAGACTCCTTGACTACCTTCACTTGCATGAAATCAGTTGTATATTCCTAATGTGACCCATACAAATTATAGTAATATTTTGAGCAGTAAAATGTTATTTGTCCCTAAGTAATTTACTAGATTTTTGGTGAGAGATTTTTACTTTTTTTCTGGAATCCCAACACAGTTGCATCTTTGCTATTCTCACATGAATCTCTGAACTCCTTACTCTTCCACCTAACATTTTGGCTAAGTTGCTGGCAAGAGATGAGATTACTTTAAAAATACCTACTAGGATTCAAAGAAGGAAGTTCCTCCAGGTCCAGGCAATGAACTGCTCTGAAATTATTGAGTTATTCATAACTTTGAGCAGTTACAAATTACTGCTATTAACCGAATCCTGTAATTACAGCAAGTAGCTAGGTTTTGTAGTATAATTTATGATATAGATAGCTTTTAGTGCATATCTTAGAGAGTTAAAACTCAGGGCATGCAGAGAAATGGCTTTTGCAGTACTGTGAAAATATGTGTTGTTTTCTAAACTAGGATCTGATTTAGATGATAATGAAAAAACCCCATTCACTTTGGATGAGGGAAAAGTCTTTACTCTGATTAAAATAGTTCATGAATGATGTTTTCTAGCCTAAATGAATGGTCTCACCAGATGGACTGATTTTCACCATGACATGAGGAAAAACTTCCTTGAAGGTCTCTTACTGGAAAGTTTGTTTAGACAATTGACCTGTAGCATCGAGAAATTCCTGATTTACACTAGTTAATTTGTTTGAGACAAACCCTGCAGTGACTGCTCTCAGGGACTGTGTTACAGAGCAAGCAGAGACTTCAGTGCAAGAGTCCCATAGCCCTGTTGTCACCGAGCAAAAGCACACCACCACAGAGTGGTCACTTCTTACACCTACACTGCAGGTGCTGTCACTGCTGGATCCCCTTCTGTCTCAAGAGTAGAAAAATAAAGAGAGCTTTAATTGCAAAAAAACCCCCAGATGTTCAAGCTGTTGGGTTTATTACTCTTAAATTCTGGAGGTCAGCATATAAAGTATTGCAAAGTGCCTTCCATGGCTGGGTGTAACATCTGGCCATGAATTTGACGTTCATTTTTGTGCTTCCTACCTGCAGTAACGACAACTCCAGCCTCTCTTTGCTAGTAGTCATACTCCATCATTCACCATACCATGAGAAGAAGGTGTTCTGGAGGGTATCAAACTCTGAGGTTTTCCTGCACTTGTATTATCTTTCATATAGTCAGTAAGAGGCAAGTAGCCCTACATTCAGTCCAAGCAGGATGAAAGAGTGATTTATATTTCCTATCATGTAATTTTGATTTTTCTGTTGTAAGGAAAACAGTGAGCTTGTTTAACAGTAAAGACTGTTGTATGTCTTTTTCTGAAAGCAATATTATAAAAATGGTACCTTCTTACTGAGCAGATCTGGTCTTGCGTATTGTGGACCATTGCTTCCTGCGTTCAGAACTAAAAACTTTATCATTTTTAGCCCTGCAAAACCAACCCTCTTCAGGACAAATGAGATGGTTCCTCTCTATTTTATCATTAATAAAACTCTACCCCTTATCAGTTAATCGGTCAGTCAGTAAACACACTGATTGTTAACAAGTGTTCCTGGATATCTTCCTTTCTCCCATTTAGTGTCAGCATGAGTGAAATTTCTTCTTGTATAGGAGACCAATGATGTTTGCACAACAATAATCCTCACATATCTTTGCTAGCAGAGATTTCATGACACGTAGGTGATGCATTGTAAAGAAAGAACTTTATTTTGCCTTCTGAGCGTGGCTGAGTTTGCAGTGGACAAAAAGTGACAGTTAAATGGCAGAAATCTACAAAAAACAAACTTCTGCCAAGGCACATGGGAATTCAAATCGGAAAGAAGTGAGCAAAGAACTCGGGATTTGGCCCTGAGAAAGTTTATGCACATGAAGCATCTTTAAAAACTTTACTGAATGGACTATCAAATACAGATTTCTTAGTGGAGGTTCTCTTTTCAGAAGGGCAAACATGAGGTAAACTCTCAGCACAGAGTGTGCTTTTACTGTAAAAACAACTTGTTTTTGCTTAGGTATGGATTAGCTTTCCAGAGGCAGAAAAACAGGAAAATATTAAAACACTATCCATTACTGCTGAAGCTAGCAGGCAGAGTCAGAGCTTCACCCCTTTCCCTCTCACACTGTTCCTCAGTGTGAAAGGAATCACAGTTTGTGAGTAAAGTGGTTCAGAAGCCAGCATCTTTCCCACACCAACCTAGAGCAGGTGCCCCACTGGAACTGGAGGTAACAAATAACAGGGCATCCCTGTATACTAGTTGCTTGTTGAGGTCTTCATAAGCAGAGGCTCTCTTTTAATGAAAATATAAACTTCCCATCTGTTACGATTACAAATATTGTCACTGTTTTTATGATCTCCATTAATGACAGCTGTTCAAACACCACCAATCAATAGTCCTCTTATTGTTATTTCACATTAAGAGGTTGGCCAATCTGTTACCTATGTTGATCAACATGAGGAAGGAAATATTCCTCAGCACATGACAGCTTGTCCATGTCTACTAGAGACTCTTGACAGGATTTCAAGCCCCAGTACTACAGAGATGCTGAATTCAAAATTTGTAAGGAAAGGTCAATACAATGGAGTTGTCAGGTTCTCTGGGGAATCTGGGTAAAATCCTTAGTGGACTGCTGAGTTTTGAAGACCAGAGATCTACTACTAATACACTTTGCCCAGGACCAGCAGGGATCAATCAGGGTTTTTTTAGTTGCCCAAGCTTGTACAAAGGTCAGTTTAAAAAGGCAAAAACTTCTTGTCCCCCAAACTTACTTGCTTGTTCTCCAAACACTTCCACCCAATGTGGAGAGACGGCCAGGAAATTCAGAGGAGTGAAGCTCTTAAAGGGACTGACTGGCACCACTACATATTTGCACTGCTTACAAGGTGAAATTACTTAGGCGCTGCGACCTCTCAAGATATACACTTACCACAGTCTGAAGTGTGCCTTAAAGAGCACAAGAGCCTCTATGGAACCCCCCCACGGCACACTGTGAAATTCATCTGGATGTGATCCCCACAGCTGCAAATCCATCTTCTGCCTCCATTACACATTTTATTAGTTTGCCATGCTTCCCCCTTAGCATACATCAGTGCAGCTCTTTATTTAGCATTATTAATTTTTGACATGAAGTCGCTCTAAACATGGCAAATACAGAAAGTAATTGGTATGTTAAACAGGGGAAGCATAATGAGTCTCATGTACAAACGCGACTTGCTCCTGCTGCAGAGTCGGACTGAAACAGAATACAAAATTGAGCTGCCAATTTCAGCAGGAACTTCTTCACCAAGTCCCCTGGTTCACAGGCAGTGCCTCGACCTCTCCTGTACTTATGATACATCCAGCCACAGTTTAATGGCTGAAATGACTTTGAAGCTTTCCCAGTGGAACCAATTTTCACCCTCTGTGAATATAAGCTCCAGCCTTTCAGCACAGAGTTTAGTTTGGTGATAAGTTAACATGTGAGGCCAGCCTGAGAATAAATTTTGACTGATGCCCTGATGGTAGGACTTTCACATTGTAACTTGTGGTGATGACACAGGGCTTTTGGGGAGAGACATGTTCTTCAGACTATTACTGGCTGACGGGATATTTTGTCAGCGAGATGTTCCGTGTAACCAGAGAGGCTGCTGCAGCTTGTCAGAACTGATGGCAGATCTTTGCTAGGAGGAGCAGATAGGGAAGTCACAGCCCATTTGAGTCCATGCTTGTAGTGGTAAGGGGTGATTATGAAATACAGGATGAGAGTTTTAAGGGTATGGATAAGATACTCTCTAAATTTGGTGAGAAGTCAATGGAAGAGGGAGGTATAATAGGATGAGAAAAAGAAAATCTAGGAAAAAAAAATACCAGCAACTTCTATATAAGGTTCAAAATGCTACCAACCCCAGCTTGTCTCTTTCTCTTCATTTTAGCCTTTATAAAGATTTCAGATTTCTAGTTTTGCCTTGGAAATTATACATACTAAATACAGTTATTCCAGCTGTTGCAGTTTCAAATCCAATACTTTTTGTCCAGAATCAAGGTTGAAAGATCAGATTAAAATTATTGTAAAATCCAGAATCAGCAAAATATATACATGTTATTTGAGAAGCTGTTTTCCTGCTAGCTCTATGCTATTTCTTTGGTGGAAATTCACAAATAAAAGACAGATACAGTCAGCAGCAGGATGGGGCCACAATATTTGACCAAGAATGAAGCTGACACACATCAGCAAAACACCCACAGACAGCAGATTCAGGAACCTGACCTGTCTGCTGCTTTACCCATGGTACTGCATAAATAATTAATCGAACCTGCCAATGTAAGAGATAACACCAGGTAGTTCTCTGCTTTTTGTTTTTTTACGACAATCCTTGATCTTTTTCTGGGTTAGCTGTCGTAGAAGAAGAAACTGGAAGAAAGAGAGCAGACCCTTGTTACTTGTGTAATAGCCTACCTGCTTTCTCAGGTTATTCATGAAGAGGGGTTGTTGACAGGCTATAAAATATCTCAGCTGTTCCTAGCAGGAGAGAATCAGAAGAAAAGGACAGTATCCACTTATTCTGAGTTTGGTGCATGAACCGAAAGAACAAGTTTTGCTTGGAACATTTAAAATAGGGCACTATAATGTCCCATAAAATAGGTACTAGGGAAAAAGCAGAGGCTCATAGCAGGATAGATTTAATGGCACAATAGTTTCTTTCAATTTGGTTTTATGTTTGGGCTTCAGAAGAACCCTGAAAACAGTCTAGAGACAAAATTTTCCTTTTCTTTTTCTTTTTAACAGCTTTGTGATTTAATTTAAGAATGACATTTCATTCTGGACAAGAGGCCCATGGTATAAGGCTGACAGCTGAGACCTGAAACATACATTCTGCAATTCAGCAAGTATATAAATAAAAAGGACAAGTAGTGCTAGGATCTTCTCTGCGGAAACATCAGAGGTAAGTTTCAAATGCTGAAATGAAATACTGAATTCAGCTGAGGTACCTGTGCACGGTTTCAGGCAAGCAGCCAGCAAACATGTGTCCCTTCTTCTTTGTTTCTCCTCCTAAGGGTTATAATATTACTACTATTTCGATTTAACATATGTTTTCTGAAGGAGCATGGAAGCCTTACCCCATGTAACTCACACAGCTCTGTAAAAGAAACTATAAAGCTCGCCCAGCACAGTGATTTCAAGACTAAGTCCCAGAACCTACATGACTAGCATGCCTTAATGATGCAGAAGCTGGACAATAGCCTATGATCTCATAAGGGATACGGTTTCAGCTTGGGCCTGATAAACTCAAGTATATAAAATTGCACCTGCACTTTCCAAGTGCAAACACCTGGCTTTTCTTTATAGAAGGAGTCAAAAGTCTGCATTTTCTCTTTCAACAGCCTTTTGTAAGTGCAAGGATTGGAATCTGTATCTGCAAATCACATTCCTGAGGTATTCCTACTGACACCCTAATAAACTGCAATCCTTCTGGCTATGCTGTTATCAGAACTTCACTAAACATTAACTGCATTCACTTTAGAAAAATTACAAAGAAGTCATCTTTGATCACAGGCAAAGAATCCTGGGTCTGAAATCCTGAGTCTGAAACTTTTCTGACAGATTTGTCACACCTTCTCCTCCCACCAAATAAGCGCTACATTTACATAGCAGATTACTGAGCGCTAGTTAAACAGCAGTGAACAGGTATTTTCCAACTCTTGTTCTCAAGCAGAAACCTTAATCTATGACCTGATCTGGGCTCAGACATCACTGTATCTTTTGGACCCTTTCCTTAGCCTGTCTGAATGTTAATATCAGTCCAAATGCCCAAAATCTAAGGAGATAGATTGAAGCATTTTTGAATTTTAAATTCAAATGGAGACTCTGCAAATTGGGCAATTTGGTTCAAGGATTTAGAAAGATTAAAAAACCAAGACCTGAAGCTGAAGATTAGTGTTTGTGTTTAGACCCATCATAATTTTGAATGCATGACCAAGATGAACAATGGTACTAGCAATGGTGATTCCCATTGGGCCATCCCAAACGACTTCATCTGCAGGACAACTGACAAAAGTGTCAGCAGAAAACACCCACTGATAGACGAAGACAAACATACCATACAGAACCTCTGGAATTTTATGAAGTGGATTAGCAGCTTTTTAGATGCCATCAAAAGCAAGATGCCTGTACAAAGCTTTCAGAACTGACTGTGCAGGATGCTCCACACACAGCTTGAATCACTTCGCTCTTGGTAATGGTCTGCCACAGAAGCCCTAATCAAGCATGTGTGTGTGAATTTTACTTTCATGAGATGACAATTCCCAAGTGAAAGGACATTTCAGCTCTGATAAAACTTTCCTTCTATTGTCTGAGGTTTGTTTGTTTTCTGGCAAACCCCAGCACTGCCTCCACTTTCTGTGCAGGCATGCATTTCCCAAGCTTGTGCAGGGAGGCCAACCAAAGTCTTTGGAGGATTCTCAGTAGTATTGCCTGAAGCAAATACCACAGCTCAATAGCAATTTAATATTGTAATCAGGGAGCAAACTGTGCAGTTTTGGCACATTGTGATAATTATTAACTAGATGTATTAGTGTTGTGATTCTAGTAACTAATATTTACAAAAGGTTCCCTGTGTGGGGAAGACCTCGCCTAGACATGAGCAGTTGAGCTGTTCCTGAGTGATTGTCAGTGGGCCTTTAAGCCTCTGCTCATGTTCACTGCTTAAAGATAAAACATCAGTACTTAGAAATTGTACTTCAAAAGACCTATTTCATGAATAATGAATTCTCAGGGTGTAAAACCATACCAAGTGCCAGAACGTTTTGTGAATTTATGGGGAGTTTTCCTGTGGAAAAAAAAGTCCTAGAAGATAAGATTTAAAAAGCACATCTCAAATTCCCTAACATAATAGAAAGGAGATTGGATTTAAACATTAAATCACTCTTGCTTTTCAGATTTTTGTTTCATGCCATGATGTGTCTCTTTCTCCTGCTTTCCCATTGCTATTAGAATTAATGACCTTATGAACCCCAGTTCAGAACTCAGGCAAGGGCAGAGATAAGCAACAATAAAATGTTCCGTAACTCAAAATCTGTAATGGTCAAATTAAATTTCTGTGTGCAGTTGTTATGTTTAGGCTGACTCAAGGTTGAAGCAAAGTTGCATTCCTATTTGTGTCTTACGCAGGTCTTGTTGGTTTAGTAGTTTTTCACCTGGCTGAGCATGGTGGTAAGGAGTGAAGGTGGTTGGGTGAGAACATCTGTATCAAAAAAATAGGACCTGTACAGTGAGCTTGACTAACCTTGAACATAGATTCCTACTCAGAGTACATAATTGTATTTCTTGCACTGATTGATTGTGTGCTTTTCCAAATGTGTGGGGACACAAACAAATACATTCTTGACATGAGGTCTCTTCTAATCTGTGAGCTGTACCACATCACTGATGTGAATATATGCACATGAAAAAAGTAATTTATTTTCTAATAGCATCGTAGTTGGGAAAAAGATTTCCTCATGCAACTTAACCTCTGTGTAGTTTCTTCCCTTCAAGCTCACCAATATTTCACACAATTTTTCTGGCAGTATTCAAAGTGCCTTTTGAATTATGTATGCTTTTGGCTAGTATGCCAGACTTGTAGTCTAAGAGACTAGACTTCTCTACAAAGAAGTCATGATTTGACATTGTTTATTTTGCTGCATAATCACATTACATAGGGCAGTGTCATAAAGAAGACATGAAACAAATACGTGTAAACAATACATTGCTATTCCTTTAACAATTGTTTAAACAAATTAGCAAGTAAAATATACCCTTAGCTTCAGGTAGTTCCTATGTCACAGGAGGCAGACATTAACATGTACTTCTTAGAATTCAGACCAGTACTGAGTGTTGTATTAATGTGGAAGACAAAGATGGTTCTTTCCATGTGTTTGCAATATACTTAACAACCAGGAGATGACTGAGGGATGCTGGCAGGAAGTAAAAGTAACCAGTGAGGTAGAAGGAGATAGAGGAGCCAAAGGAAAATCAGATTTCCAGAAAAAGTTAGGGGAAGGATACCTGAAGTAGTTCACAGGTTAAGGAGGGTAGCGATAGCTATGAAGAGGTCAATGAAGACTTCACCTGACTGCAAGGCACTGGAGACAGATTCAAGGAAGTTTTCTGAGGAGCAGAGAAGGAAACACATTAGAGAACAAATGACATGTGCAACGTGTGTAGGGACAGAGTAGTAGACTGGGGTCGATTATACAAGTATATAAAGTATATAATACTACTATTGGTTTACATATAGTATTAATAATCTTGGTAATGTTTGCCATGTAAATTTTGTCCACATTAAAGGTCAATACAATCTAAAAAATTTCTATCAGAAGCAGTAAAATGACATGCTTTATTTTTCTATTTTATAAACATGAAAAAACATGTTTAAATCTAATCAGATAGTGTAAACCCATATATGTATAAATACAACTCATCCAAGACTAAATTACAAGCCCCAATATCCACACGTATTTCTCCCAGTTTACAATTTTACCTGTTTCCCTCCAAGTAGATATTTTAAGATTAATAAACCAGTCACTCTAAATTCCATTATTCTCACACATTACTGCTAGGGCATGTAGGCGTAAAGTTAGTTTTTAAAAACTCCTTTAATTAAAGCAATTATGTCAAAGATAAGATATGGTAAGCATATTAATATTTTGAGTAAACATTTGTGCTTGTTTTCAGAATTAGTAGAAACAGGAATTTGGCTACAGTGAGGGTTCTTCACTGGTTCTGAGTGCTGTAATAAGGAAGGGGAAAGGTAAGTGTATGCCTACCTTTAAGTATGTGCTTCGCTTTTCTAACCTGCTGTGAAAGCAGCAAGTTAAGGGGACTAAGTACATACCTGAAGGAAAGCATGTGCTTGACTGCCTTGCTGATCTGAGCCTAGAGACAGCAGGATGGTGAGGCTTCTGAAAAGGCTGTTGGCACACTCACCACATCAGTTCAGGGACAATGAATAATTGTTTCCACAAGCAACTTAACAATTGAAGGGACCAAGGAGTCAGTTAAGCAACATGTTGGCTTTGCAACAATATCAGTTAAAACTTGGGTTTTTTCTCTAAAGTGGAGACTTAATTCTAGCAAACCAGTTCAAAGCATGGCAGTGGTGCCACCATCCTTGCAGAGATTATGAATTTTGGCCTAAGAACAAATGTTTTCCAGTGTGCAAGAAGTTATTAAATCAGGGTCATGGTCAAAGCTGTGGAGTTGCATTCTGTACCCTTTAAAATGTACTTTGGGGTTAGGTGCAAAAAAAGGTCAGGTACCTAATACTGGTCTTAGTCTACCTGCAGGTGCCCAAGTTTAGACTTGTGACCCTAAAACTCCTGAATATCTCTGGAGGTGCTAAAGATCCACCTTATAGTGGATTTCTATAGTTCATGTTCCCTGAACACCTTTAACAACCTTGGCAATGTTTGGCTTCTGTGTAAGTCTAGTCTTATGAGATCCACAAACAAAAGATTTGCTCAGTCTCCAAGTGGAATGCTGCTGCTGCTACCTGTGATGAAGATTAGAGGGAAGGGGAGAAAAGAGGGAATTACCTCTACTGTCCTTTTATCTAATAGTGCAGTGATTAAAATCCTTCCACAGTATACAGCAAAATTTGGTTAAAGCACTAAATAATTAGCAGAAACAGTTACCATTACCTAATTTGTACACACTCTAGTTTGATATTCTTTGATGCAAAGAAAATTATATCATACCAGGCTACATAATTATGTAAACCCCAAATGAATAAACAACAAAAAAAAGCTATAACGGGGGAACCTTCAGATCATTAGAATATTGAAATGTTGTGAGTTTCTTGAAATCTTGAATGTTTACCACAGCCAGCCCCCAAATCTCCCTGTTTCTCTGTAAATGTTGAGAAAGAAAGTCGGAATACTTTGGTCTCTTGTAAGAAATTACTCACCCTAGGAAAACGGATAACTAGGGCTTTGCAAAGCTGGGATACACTCTATTGTTATGAAATTGTGTATATACAAAAGACAGTCTGCCTACTAATATTTATAGATGAGAGCAGTTAATGAAACATTAAAGCTCCATAACGTTTTACTATAAAATGCATATACCTACAAATATGGATTGTATTTGTGGTGGGTCGTAAGGGGCAGCAGTAGTGTCTTTGAATAAACAGCTCTTAGACCAGTTCCCCCCTGCCTCTTCCACTGCTGTTGCCTCCGGCTCTGTTCTGTTTTGGTTGGGGTTTTTTTGTTGGTTTTTTTTTTTGCCTGCTAAGGCCAGCTGCTTCCTCAATGGTTGGATCCTCTGCCATGGCCTGAGCTGCCTCAGGGATGTCAAGGGACCACCTCCACTGGGGCCAGGCAGGCTCTCTTGGCTGCATGCATGTGTGTGGTTTATCTGCCTGACGGCCCTGGGCAGCAAGGCAGAGATGCTCTTTTCTTCTCACTTTCTTATCTTTCCCTCGCTACCCCAGCAACAGTGACCTGTATCACCTTGCCTGAATGCATCAGTTCTGCTACCGCCGGGACCTGGTGCAGGCAGCTGTAATCAGGCGCTCTTCCCAGCTCCTGATGTGTTTGAGTTTAGCAGTGCTTACCCTCCCGGTCATTCCCGTGACTGTCAATAGCACAACATCCAGAGGCAAGGTGTTGTGCCTTCTCATGTCTAGGCATTCATGGGGTTATGCCTGAACAACAGCTGTATCCAACTCTTCAAGAGGTATGCAAGGGAAGGGGGAATATACAGCGCACAGAAGTCTTGAAATCATAGAATCATAGGATCTTTCAGGCTGGGAAAGACCTCTAAGGTTGAGTCCGACCATTAACCCAGCACTGCCAACTCCGCCATACCCTGTTTTTAAGTGCAACAGCTACTCTCCTTATAAACAAACACCTCCAGAGATGGTGAATCAGCCACTTCCCTGGGCAGCCTATTCCAATGCTTGACAGCACTTTTTTCCAAATATCCAACCTAAACTTCCTCTGGCACAACTTGAAGCCATTTCTTCTTGTCCTGTCAGTTACTTCTCTGAAGAAAAGACAGATACCTACCTTGCTAAAATCTCCTTTCAGGCTGTTGTAGAGAATGATAAGGTCTTAGAAGCCTCCTTTTCTCCAGGCTAAGCAACTCCAGTTCCCTCAGCCATTCCTGTAAGACTTTTTCTCCTTGCCCACTAACACTCCGTGCTCCCTGGCCAGGGAACTGCTGTGCTGTGTTTTCAGTGGGGCTCGTGTGAGGCTTTCCCCATCTAGTGCCCTGTGAAGTCCTTTTGCTACTTCACCTTGAGCTCACCACTCCTGAGAAACAGATTTTGCAAATGGTGTTGCTAGCTGAGGACTACTAATCAAACCTCCTCAGTAAGAGAGGAAGGGGGTTATTTAGCATGACATTTGTATGAGAAACATTTGACGGGTCTCAATGAACATCTGATAGTGATGACAAGGATCGCCGAAAATTGTAAGAAACAGATAATTTTGGCAATTCTAGGAAGCATTCTGTATGGACCAGAAAGGATGCACTAGGGCTGGCCCTGTGTCTCCTGTGATGTAAATTGTGGTGGTCCTGTCTGCCATGTGTAACCTGGAACTCCAATTTCTACATACAAAAACAAACATTCAGAAGAAACGTTAAACATTTTCACCCTGCTCTGAAAAATGCAAAAATCAAAAATCATTAAAACCAGAACGGTTTTACAAAACAAGCAAGAACTTAATTGAATTATTGTTATGCAAAATGGTTTTGGGAAGAAAGCATAATGCATAATAAACCATTCTGCTTAATTGGACTGCCAGTAAATTAGGGCTACTGAAGTTTAATGAAAACTGAAGTCAAAATAAATCTTTTAAAAAACCCATCATAGTAAAATTCTCAGCTTTATCTATAGTGGGTTGTTCTTGGAATAGCAGTTCATGCAAAATTTTAAAGATCTGAGTATATGACAAGAAAATATCTCAAAATTCCCAGTCTTGACACAATAAGAAGTCTGTTTTCAGAATAGTCATATATGTGACACAGTAACACCACAAGGCACTTTCCATGCTCTCACTCAGTTTTAAAGTATTCTTTGAACAAAGTTTTTCAAATAAAATATTGAATTAACATGAGGACAACTGTAGTGTCCTTTTCAGCCTCCTAGAGCAACAAGAAGAAAATCATGTGGAACAGAGGGGACGTTCAAATTGTATTTTGCCCTTACAATAATCAGATTTCCTTGCACAAAATTCTTGCAGTGGATCCAGTGTGGTGCAGATTGATGAAACATTCCTTGGCATGTGTAGAAATCCCCTTAAAACTAACAAGCTGGAAGCTGAGGGTAGGGAGCTTATTATTGCCTCTGATCATTTCTGAGTCTGAACCTAGCCTGATGCAAGGCCAGATCTATCAGGTAATATTTTGGCCATTTCCTTGTCTCTCCTGGTGGGAAGCCTCCTTTCGTTTGCTGTGTTGGAGGATCTGCAAGGCCAGCTCACCACTCACAGGAGCCTAGTAGCTTTCTCCTCTTCAAAATGCAGTAAATGATGGAGCTAGAAACACTGCCTGATATCTCACAGCATGCAACCCTTTTTCAGTTGCCCAGGACTCAGTCAAATTTTAATAGTAAAAATTATGGCTTTTTCTTTCCTCATAGCAAGAGAGAAAGTCAAGATTTTGCAGACTTTTATAAACCACATATTGAAAAAAGCCCAGCCTGTAAACTCGGGACATTTCACGGCAATGCTCCAGACCTGGGTCAACAGATTCTGACACTAATTCAGGAAAAGCACTAGTTAATTTTGATTTCTCAGCTCTCTCATCAGTTCTGTTGTCATAATTAGTAAGTCAACATTTACCCACATCTATCATGAGACCTAGGAAAACTATTAGTTGCAAACAGCTGATTTGTTGAATTTAGCTCTGTTTCCTAATTGCGGTTGATCAACGACCACATTTTAATTTCTATTAATTTCATTCGCTGTATAAATTCTTCTGTGACTTGTTAATCTGAATATATTTTAGCCTATGCATTGCTTACAGACTGGATGGTGTATCAGAGTTTTTGTGAGTTGTAATTCAGTTTGTACATGAAGGATCAGTAGAATCCCAGTCTATTGTTTCTGGTCTCTAGGTACATAGTCTTCAAAAATATAAAGTGATTTTGAGATGACTTCTGCAGACAGTTTGGAAGCTTTTTGGAAACAAAATTCACAGGAGTATTTGTTTCACTGTCTTTTTTAATATAAATGTATGTACAAACATTTCTCCTACTATGTGTATGCAAAAAAATCCCTTTCGAACTCATATTGAAAGCAACAGAAATATTCTGACTCAAATCAAAAACAATCCCATAAAGTTCACTGTGGATAAAATGGGAAAATTATTATCCAATTAAAGGAGTGGAGGGTTTTGGTTAATTTTTGTCTTCCTTGGATTCTTAAAACTGATCCTCAGAGAGACAGTCCTCCTTTCCTATTTTTCCCATTATTGCCCTACTTGTTGGCACCTCACTGTCTCAGAGACACCTTGATAATTTTTTATATTCTTCCCAACTGACAGCCTGGGGGAAAACCTTTATTTAAAAAAGAAACACAATATGGCAATGTGATTTCAGAAATGTAAAAAGAAAAATCACCAGCCTCGAAAAGAGATAACTGAGAGGGGGACCACACTAATGTGGGTAAGTATGTAAAGGGTCAGTGTCAAAAGGACAGAGGCAGTGGTGGTGCCAATCAATAGGACAAGAGGCAACAGGCAGAAACTGATGCACAGGAAGCTCTACCTGAACATGCAGAAGTTCTTTACTGTGTGGATGATTGTGCACTGGGACAGATTGCCCAGAGAGGTTGTGGTGTCTCCCTCACTGAAACACCACTTCGACACAGCATGTGCAATGTGCTCTTAGGATGACCCTGCTTGAAACAGGGAGGTTGGACCAGGTAACCCACTATGATATCTTCCAAGATGACCAACATTCTGTGATTCTGTGAACATGAAAAGAAGCTGCATATCTTTTCCTGAAATGTTCAAAAGACCGTTGAACAGAGGAAAGTGCCACACTAAATACAGCCCACCAGATTTGATGGTGCTTGTGTGTAGAGGGGCCATGACTGACATCCATCAACCCAAGGTGACTGCTGACTGCAGTCCACACCAAAACAGCTGTGCCAGGCTTGCCTGCACCAGCTTCGGTGGCTTTTGATGGTAAACTTTGTGCAATGCTTTTAGATGGCAGGGCAGGCTGGCTGTCAGTGTTGACTGCATTCATACTGAGCTGCTTTATGGTTCCCCTGCTGATTGTTAAGGACCTTGGGGAAGGATCTCCTCTCTCTCAGTGATGGCTGATGATTGCCATGCACTGGGAAGCTTGAAAACATTACCAGAAATGTTGCTTTGGAAATCAGTTGTTTGTATGTGTGCATCACAGAATCACTGAATGGGTAGGACTGCAATGGATCATCTGGGCCAACCTTCCTGCTCAAGCAGGGTCATCCTAGAGCACAGGATTGCATCCAGATGATTCTTCAATATCTCCAGTGAGAGAGACTCCACAACCTCTCTTGGCAATCTGTTCCAGTACATGGTCACTTGTACACTAAAGAAGTTCTTCCTCATATTCTGGTGGAAATCTCTGTTCTTCAGTTTCTGCCCATTGCCTTGTATCCTATTGCTTGCCACCGAGAAGCGCCGGCTACATCTTCTTGACACCCTCCCTTTAGATAGTTGTACACACTGATGAGATCCCCTATGAATTGTCTCTTTTTGAGGCTGAACAGGCCTAGCTGCCTCAGCCTTTCCTTGTAAGTGAGATACTGCAGTCCCCCTCCCCAGTCACCCTTGTTGCCCCCCATTGGACTCCAGGAGCTCCATGTCTCTCTTGTACTGGGTATCCCAGAACTGTACACAGCATTCCAAGTGGCGGCCTCACCAGAGCTGAGGCAGGATCATCTCCTCCAACCTGCTGGCAATGCTCTTCCTAATACATCCCAGTATACCGTTGGTCTTGGACAGCTCGTTGTCTAGAAGAAGCCCCAGGCCCCTTTGTGCAGAGAATGTACCTATATGTGGGTACAGCAGCAGAAGGCAGGGCTGGGCCTGCAGTCTGCAACCTTGTGGATCACTGACAGCAACACCTGTGAGTCCTGGGGGACACAAACACGAGGAGACATTAAGAGCACCTGCACAGACGATGTTTCTACGCGATGAGGCCCAGGCTGTGCCGGCGGTACGAGCGCTGCGCTGGGGCTGCGCTTGGCGGGGCCGGGACAGTGCTGGCGGGGTCGGGGTAGTGCCGGGGCAGTACC
>VXBB01000827.1:320418-474231 GCA_013399915.1 Illadopsis cleaveri | reverse complement strand
CCCGCAGCACACACTGTCCATAAAGCGCATCCTCCGGGTGCCGAACTCCCGACCCGTGCCGTCCTGACGGGAGGGGAGGCTGAGAGAAGCGCTCAGAGGCAAAGATGATTTGGTTTGGTGATGTTTAGGGACAGCACTCGCCTGCGGGGCAGCACTCGACCCCTGCTTGCCAGTTCTCCTAAAGTCACTGTCAGTGTGGACACCTCAGGTCGTCCCGCAGGGATGGCAGATAAGGACCTGCCTGCTGGAGGAACGTCTCCTGTAATGTTCATTATCCTCAGCCTGACCTCGTCGTGAGGATGTAGTGACCCCCTCGTAATAACAGGACCCCCCTCACTCCCAAGGTGGATAACCTGCGCGGGTGCATGGTGCTTGTGTGGCCCTCTTGCTCCCCCATCTCGGGAAAGTGGCACAATACGGTGCGGCAGTCTGCCGGCAGATCTGTTACTAAAGGAATTCATGCATCTTGCATCTTGAAGATGCATTATTAATGCCTGGACAAATCACATCAGGTGGAGCTCAGCAAGTCCCTGGCACTGCAAAAAGGAACAAAGGCTGGTTCTACAAGAGAGAGAAGGATGAGACAAATTGTAACAGCTGGGAATTTCTTGTCAGTAAGATGGGCATAAAAACAGAAATGCTAAAATTGTTTGCACATAAGGCACGTTTATATTTTTACTGAGAAGGAAATTGCACATTGCACTGTGAAGAAGACACTTTATTTGTATCCTAATAACCATCACATTGCTGGGCATCTTTGAAATCCGTGGCAAACTGGCCCAGCTTGCTGGCATTCAAATGTCTTCCAAGCAGTTTTATTTAGTATCTGGAAAGGACTATAAAAACTGGATTTGCAATCAGAGGGCCCAATTCCCTTCTTGTCTCCTTGAAGTCAATGGCAAAACTCCCATTCACTTCAGCAGTAACGGATCAGGCCAGAGCTTTTCGCAATCTTCCAAAGGGAAGAAAGCAATGCTGCCTGCAACAGCACATGGGAAGGCATGGACCCCATCCTCCCGGGCAGAGAGCAGTAGTTCTTCATCTCTCTAACTCTTGAGAAGAAGATCTAATCTGTGCAGCACAGGCTTTGATGCCAACTAGTATTTTTGTCCCCATGGTGCAAGTAGCTGTCCAAAATCTGAGCCTTGCTGTCTTTGTTGCATTAGGAATGGAAGGGATGATAGGAATCCAGGATTTCTTTGGGAAAGGCCCTGTTTATTTCCAGAGGTTGTTATTGCAGCAAAGTGCTATTACAGCAAGGCAGGAGCAAGAAAAGTAGTTCCATGTTTGGAAGTGTAAGTCTCTTTTTAGGGAGTACTTGGCCAAGAAGAACTGCATTTTTGTTTCGTCCCCTGACAGTGCATGATTCCACTCCTGCAGCTGGCTTTCCCAATGTCTTCTCTTTTCTCATTATTTTTCATTCCCTCACACATCCACCTACAACATGCAACCCCCCCAGCTGTTTCACTCACAACTTCACCCAGGAGAACTGCTGGGTCTGCTCTCTGGTCCTGCCCTTTTTGCTCTTGCCTCTCGAAGCTGAGCCATGCTCTGGGCAGTGACTTCTATTGTTTCTTTTGCCATTAAATTAATGGCACATAATTGCTGTTTCATTTAATCTTAAAAAACCAAACTTCTGACTTTCACCTACGCTGTGTTTTGTGATTGCTATTTCAGCACATAAGTATTTTACTTTTGACTTCAGACTGACTGACTTGAAGGTGGTATTTCCTTTCATAAGAGCCTCTAAGGGCACACTGGTAATGCATGTTTATCTGACAAAAAAACCCCAAACCACTTTCAGACATCTACAAGCTTGCTATTTTTTTCCCCCAATATATGGTTCAATGGTATTCCTATCAAAACTATGTATCTAAATTAAGAAAAAGTTATCAGAGTGTTTAAAAAAATCTGAAGTTATTTGTTTTATCACTATAACAGTATGAAATGCATTTCCTCTAAGTCACTAAAAACTGATCTAGCCTTTGGTGTGGAGAGAGTATTTGTTGGAGATACACATGAGATGGTAGGAGATTATTGAGATATCTCTAACCATCACTACAGGGATAATCACTCTTTCAGTACAAGAAGTAGGACCCCTTTAGGAGAGGCAAAGAAGAGAAGGACAAACTAGACAGTTTTCACTACAGCAAAAAGTAAAAATGTGTCTCTCTAATTCTTTAATGTATTGGCAAGCTGACAGTGGTAACTTTGTTTTGCCAAAACCAGTCAGATGAGGGAAGAATGTGACAGAGGGAATATTGGTGTGAGGATTATGTAGAGACAGGGATGTTCTGAGGGTACTGTGGGGTTATGGATTATCTACATCCAGCCAGGAGATAGATCTATGAATAGTGAGAACATCTGCTCAGTGCTCACAGACAAGCAGAAATGTAATGCTATCACATAAAAATAAAGGACTCAAGAATATTTAAGATATTTTGATGTTAGTGGGTGAAGCATCATGGTACATGTCACATAGTGTTCAGAATTAATTAAATGCTGTAGAGAAAAATTAGGTTGTGGGAAACAGATCAGGATCAGCACATCAAAAAGAACTGAAAGCACAGGGAAGCTTTGAGCCATGAGAAGGTGAGAAGAGAACCTGCAAATGTGAGGTTGTTTAGATGTGGCAGCTCTTAAGAAAGGAGTCTTTAGCCAGCATTCCTTGGAATTAAGGAATGGCAGACATTTACAGTGGCTGAAGAGAGAAGGCTTCACCTGAATACCCAGCAAACAGATGTGGCATTTGCTCTGGTACTAGAGGCCCAGACGTAGCTAAAGCACTCTCTTGTTTCCTTCAGTGAAACTCTTGTTTGATTAGACCCAAAGTGCATCTTCTGCTCATTGACTAAATTCTGAAAAGAGGATTTTATTTTATTAAACTGCAGACTAATGATTTCAAGCACATTAAAAAGGGGCATTTTTCCAAAGCTCCTTCTGTGTAATCTGTCTGTTAAATAAGAATCTTCCTGACATCCTAAAGGAAATGACATTCTATTTAAACATGTTACCTGCTGATCTACTAGAAAAGCAGGCCAGAAGTCTTTTCTGTTTGGTTTGTGTATGCATGTGTGTGTGGTTGTTTCATGGCTCCTGGGTAATGTTATCCATATTTTTCTGTTTGGAGAATCACTTTTCCCTACGCACTCACCAACCAACATGAAACCACCTAATTATATTTTCATAATCCTGATTAAAAACCATCTAAATTATCCTGCTTGATGTACTCAAAGAGTTTGTTGATTGCTTTTTGATGTGTATTAGAGCTTTTTGCAGAGCCACATCAAATGGTTTGCTCCACAATGAAACAAAAAAATCTTGTAATATACATATGCACATCTTTAAAAAAACATATATAATTTATATTCTGCTAATTAAGCTACATCAAAACCAAGTCTATCACCATGAAATAATTGTGTAAAAGCTACTCACCTATTACAAGAACATTAATTTCCACTTTGCTTTTTTTTTCTCAAATATCGATTTTATCTTATACAAGGCAATTCAGCATTTCAAAGCCTCAGAGTCTCAAAGTGTTTTTCCACCTCCATGGAGACCTTAAATCTTGAATACAAAATCAAGTTTTAGAATAGAAAACTCAAGTAAATAATATTTTCATGCAGAATATGTGCCTTCTGCATAATGGATCACAAACATTTTAATTTTTCCTCTGTTGTTTTCACATCTTAAATACGCCACATCAAATCTTGAGAAAAGTTCTGTCTGCTGCAGCTAAGGGGTTGATAAGAGAAGGGGGGAAGGGAGAAGGGAGTTTACAGAGAGTTTACAGTTTGGGTTTGAGACTGATCCATGGTCAGTCTTCTGTTTTACCAGGAGACCATCTCAGTGTTCAGCTGTAGGTTTGGTGCCAGTCTGGTTAATCTTGAAGATTGTATTGAGATAACATTAGGCATCAGAATTTAATGGAGGCTAGAATTCCTCAAAGCCGTGAAGGCAAACCAAGGCCAGTTTGGGTGGAACTTTGAGCAACCTGATCTAGTGGAAATTGTCCCTGCCCTGGACAGGAGGGCTGGAACTAAGTGATTTAAAGGTCTCTTCCAGCCCAAACCATTCTAGGATTCTATGACTTAATTAGGTCAGCTTGTGAGCACACTGGAGTTCAGGCTCACTTCTTGGTACTTCAGCTCCAATCCCAAAGTCAGCATTCATTAAATAATAAAAATAAAATACTATAGGAAAACAATTAAATAATTCAAACTCTGCCTACTTGATATCAAATCTGTTGTCATATCAAATATTCATGTGAAATAAATCTGTAGGTGTGTCTGTATGAATGGAGTGCAAGTGCAAATATCGATGCTTTGCTGCAACTTGACATGCAGTGCTCTAAGACAAGAGCACAGAGGATGATCACACGTGCAAAAGTGTCCCCTTTCAATGTCACCTTCCTTAGCTGCATGTATGTATGTGTGTGAAGACTGTCTCTCCTCTCCTGGAAACCTGTAACATGCTGCCACTTAATATGTGGTATCAGTGACGGCTATGGGGTATTCAAGTACAGCTCCATTCATCCATGTGTTTCCAGTTTGACTTTCAGTAAATGTTTAATGATCCTTTTCAATTACTGGACCAAACAGTATTTGACAAGAATGCACCTTGTCTAATACTAGCACTTAGACAGGAGTGCATTTTTTAGATAGCACTTAGCATCCACAATGTTGTCATCATATTTGTGAATATACTCTCAGGTTGGTCTTAATGACCCCATTACAAAGGTCTTCTCATGCCTTTCTGCGTTATCATCTCTCTTTCCTTGACTTCACTGATAAAGAGCTGCCAGAGTTCACATGGGAATATTTCTACACTCAGTGTCCTGGGTTCAAGCCCTAAAGGACATCGGTTTTGCTAGCAAGGCTGTAGGTACCATTGGAGAGGAAGTTCCATGTGAAACCACTTGACTGATCCTTTGGATTCTCTGGCTGCATCTGATCTCACCTGTGGACATCTATGGAGTGCATCCCTCTCCTGTGTGTTGTCTGCATCCTCAGCTTCCATAGAGTAGAATGATTTCATGGACACTGTGGTCTCACTCTGGCTGCTGCTCCTGGGCTTGATGTCCATGGGAGCCAGGGCGTGCAGCAGGAGAGACTGTCCCATACAGGGACAGAATGGGCCTAGATGTCAGGACACAACCCCTACAGATGACACACAGGTATGTAAAACAAGACAGATGAAAGAATGTTGCTATTAAAATGATATGGCCAAACATTTGGCAGTTAAATAAGACACTGTGGGACATGGCTACAGAGCTGTGACTGCTCCTTTACCTGGCATCCAAAGGTACTTTCTGTAGTTCTGAAGTAAATAATTCCACCTTTACCATTATGCCCATATATCTCTCTCTTAACTACCATCTTCAGTCCATCAAGATAAGAAAACAAATCATCTGCCCGACCCCTTCCTTCACAGTAATGATCAAACAACAGGACACAGCAGCCCCTTGATGGGCTTTGGAGATGCTCTCAGAGCATGCCTAGTGCAGCCTGGTAAGACCAAGTTCCTTGTAAAACTCTCCAAAGGCCTCATTGTGTTTTAAAAAACTTGTGGAACAGCAACCATCACCATTTCTATCTTGCATCAGCCTAGGGGTTAGAAAGTAGGAAATCCATACTCAGTTTCTGTCCTCTTTGGAAAGAATTCAAACACACTTCTAGTCATTAGACTACAGGTTTTTCTGGGAATGCTTTGCCACTCCTCGTGAAGCTGCACCACTGTGCAGAAAAATGGTTTGAATTCACTGAGAGAAGGAGAAAAGGTAAGTGAAAGCATGACTCCCCAGGCTAATGATTAGGCAGCTTTTTTGGAAATAGGAGGAGGTGGGCTTCAGTCATCCCTCCTATTTTGTACTTTAGCACATGCCTGTTTTATATCATGTCCTCATTCTTTCTGTTAAACTGGTGCATTTTGGTATTTTGAACAAGAAATTATAGTCTGGTGCCTACCAACTTGGCATGCTCACAGTGTTCTTGCCTATGCAGTGATTTTGTGCTGCATATGTCAATGAAGGAAGCTGAGGTTTCTCATCTATTTCCATTTATATGAGCTGGGATCCAGGCACAGTGAAAACTTCTTTTTGTCAAGTTTCCCGCCTGCCGTGCTTTCCCCCCCCGCCATTTTCACAGTGTCATCTTTTATTAAGGTCACATCAGAGCTTCTGGAACAGCCATATTTTATCAGGATCTCTCAAAAGAAGATGAGTCAGACCATCTGATTTTATTTTGTTAAGTTCATTTTTTATTTGTTGAGTTTAGTTCAGATATGAACACATCTTGTCCAATTTATCTTTAATATAATACAGATGCTGGCACAGACACTGATCCTGGTTGCACTAGTGTAAATTTGGGGACATGCCAATGGAGTGCTGCCAAGGCCATATTAAAATTTCACTTTCAGCTTGACTAGAACTGCTAGCTTCTCAGGAAGCAGTCTGCTGTGGTGGGATGAGCCCCTGTGCCACTTCTCAATAGCTCTGCAATTCTCTCTTGGCTGGAGAATATCACAGGTAACACAATACAACTAAAGTCAGGCAGGGCCAAAACACTGCTTTACATAGCCTGAGGCTGACTGGATCACTACTTCACATAAGCCTTGACTGATGGGGATAAACTGGTGGGATTTAACCAGTAAAGAGGGAGTAATGAAGTAAACTTTGTACGGATGGCAAGAACCATGGTTAGTCAATGTATTTATCACCTGGCTATTTCCCGAGTCATACCATAAAACAGAGAAATGAACAGTATCAAACCTGTCCAAACCATATTTGCTCGGAATTAGTACACACTGCAAAACCTGTACTGGGAAAAAGCAACTGGATGCTGTTATGGCTTTTCCCAGAAAACAGGAGTTCTGTGCATTTTCCCCCAGTTTGTTTTTACTGCAGAATGTGTGTGCTCAAACATTCTACAGTAAATGTTAAAAATGTAAATGACTTATTGATTTAACCAGCCACCTAAGTACTCTGGTATATGGGTATTCTGATGAATTTTCAGGTTTTGGCCCATGCAATGTAATTTCAGAAAACCCAGCTGATAGTAGCTTAGTTTCCTTGAGATTCAGAATAGATAATTTGCACTCTATGTTCAGTGAAAACATCTGGTTTTTGGAGGTTTTTTTTGTTGCAGTTAATAGGTCTCAAAGCTGCTTGGTATCTCTCACCTAAGTGAAGCCAGAGCCCATGGTACAAAATGCTTTTAATATGTACTTCATGCTAAATCAGTGATAAATATGGGGCAAAACTGACCCCGCTTCTCTGGCATGAATCATGAGAAACAGGGTTGGCAGAAATGGCAGCCTACTGTGAACATCAATACCTCTGTAATTAATGTTTTCTGGAATTCTGCTGTCTTCAACCTGTTGTCTTTCTACTCTTCGCCTGTTTATTTGGTTTTTTATTACTGCCCATGCTCTGACTTGTGAGCTGTGTGGGTTAACAATTTACTTTGTATCATTTTGTAGAGGCACTTAGCCCTTGGAAACTTCTGCAAAGAAAACCAGTAGGGTGTGGATTTGGAGTATTTTTGGAGCTGAAATCCTTTTTGACATCCAAGCATCGAATATATGCAGTACCTTTGCCATCTTATCTTTATTTGAATCAAGGTTTGATTTGTCAAACATTTTACAAATGTTTAATCCTTTCAACAAATAAAACGCACCTTTTAAATACACAGCACACTTTACTGCCAAGAGTAGTAGTCTGGTATGAAGCCAACACTATGGATGAATAGGTTCTGCCAGGCCTCCAGGCTTTACATGGATCTTTTGGGACTGCCTTCCTGAAGGTCCCAGGTGTAGCTTCTTGCAAGGCAAGCTCCAAAGTTCTGGAACATGGTGATTGAACCTCTGGCTTCTCTCCCTTCCCAAATGGAAAACCCAAATTCAGGTCTACGCTTCACACAGGCCATAGTAAAAGTTGTAAGACAAAGCTTTTTAAAAGATTGTAAGGCAACTTGAGAACCCCTGGATGTAAGCAGACATGTGCCTGAAGGTCTGAGGGGACTTGGGACTTTGAAAGGTGAGTGAACCCTGATGGGCTGTGGAGAAGTGGTTGTGCTTTACTTCTCCTTGTAGGCACCGTGATGAATAGACAAATCCCCTGGATTATGACGTTAGGGTAGGTTTGTCAGAAGAAGGTTCTCTGCTGCCATGGCTGAATTGCTACCAGTACTCAATCTCATGTGTTTAAGAATCTTTGAACTGTCCTATTACGCTTTAGGACTGTATTGTCCTTAGAGAAATCATTCCTTTTGCCTCCAGGGCTCTTCTCAGGTGTGAGCTGTGAAGAAGTCCATGGGAGCTTTGGTCCTCTTTCTTTTGGTGTGTGACACCTGCCTGTCATAGCATCTGGGTCCATATCACTTGGCTGAGCTGCATCTGTGAGATGGGATGCCTCCATACATTTGATGTCTGAATAGAGAATGAACAGAGAATGTCACTCCCTTCTGTCCTTGAGATACCCTGCAAAATGTCAGTTTCTCTATTTTACCAAAATAGATGGTAATGTTGTCTTCTCTAACTGTCACTGCTTGCACTGGATACTGCAGGAGTCAGATGAGATGTGTGGCTGGAAGCCGAAGGCCTGGGGGCTGCAGTGGTTTTCCACTCACCTCCAGTCACTGACTTCACGCCAACTGCTGGGACCCTCAGGCAGAATAAGAGCCACAGGCAGAACTCACAGATGGGTCACTCAGGAAGGCACACTGTGGTAGCAAATTTCTTTCTCCAAGAAGCAAAAAGATTTAATCTTGTTTGCACTAGAGATACTCTCTCTTTAACAATGACAGACGAGTGAGAGTGTGGCCAGGGGCTGATGACCCTGAGATGGTACTGAATAATTGACTGTGCTTCTCTGGTCCCTGCTGGTGAGGTGGTAGGGAGTTTTGACCCTGGGGAGATGGTTCCTTGCATCTCCCAAGCTGCTTTTTGGTGAATTGAATGACTGGAACACCATTTCCAAGTTACATGGATCTTACACCAAGTCAGGTGCAGCCCAGCCTCTCTGAGCTGGGCATTTCCTAGGTAGATAGTCAAGAAGATCTCTAAAGCTAGCTAAATGTTCTGAAACAGAAGCAAGATAATATTTCCTTTCTCATCCTCTGTGGTCTATGGGGAGGGAATAGAGACAGCCACCACTCATTTAGCAAGAGCAATTCAATTTTTAAGAAATAGGAAGAGACACTAAAAAGTACTCCATGACTTAGGGTCATTTAAGCAGATAGCACTGAAGCAAAACCTATGATTAAGAGCAGCAATTATTTTTGGATACATTATTACATATTATTCAAATTCATTGCAACTGGAAAATAAATATCTATCACATTCATTTTCTATTAATTTTATTTTAAATTAGCCCTACAAATGTTATAAAGAGTTTGAAACATAATTGCTAGCATGACTACCCTATCTGCAGCCAAATAAGCTTTTTTTTATTAGACTTCATTTTATAAATGGAACGTGGCTTGAAAGTTTGAATTCAATCCGTCTCTGCTCAGCACTAAGCCATATATTGGAGAGGTACAGCATTTAAATCTTGCCAAGATACCTTTGCAACCAGAAAGGCAAGACAAAGTTCAATTCTGAAAAGGGAAGGCTTAGATTCTGGAGAACAGAGCCAAATCTGTGGAGCAAATCCTAAAACTGCAAATACCATGGATTTAGATTGATCCTAATAATGCATTTTATTATTTAGATGTAATAAAAATTCAAATGATGTGAAAAATAGTAAAACCTCTAGTTTTAGAGGGTAGTGAGAGAGTTAGTGAGAGAGATTGAAGTATTTTTAGATTATGCTATATGAATGCCAATATAGACTGTAGACTTTTGATATCTAGTCATCCAACATTTACAGAAAGACATTAACAATATATCACCCTTCACTGCCAGCTGCAAACACATATAATCAGTCACAAATTATGTATTTAAATTTTGGGAACATGAGATGTTTCATGTAATGTTATACTGAGACCGTGTGCCCAGAGATATGAATAGGGAGTCCCTGGCCCAATCCGGATCTCTTTGATATTTCTATTGACATCAAAAGTGAGAGCCATATGCAAAGAGTTTAGCACTGCCATCTGCAGATTGCTGTCAAATTTGCTGAGTTTTCTCACTGATACAGGATGGCCTTTTCACTTAGTAAATCACAACTGTTAATTTGCTGCCCTTTCCTTTCACTGCTGGTTACCCAAAAGCCTGCTAGATATCCTCTGATGGAGTTTTTCTGGGACTGCTATACTAGGTCAGCTTTGTCAAAATATCCTTTTTTTTCCCCTCATGCCTCATTATTGACCTTTCCACCCACAAGGGGTCTCTGAGCAACCAATCTGAGTCAAATAAGCATGAGACTATTGAAGATGATGTGCACATCCTGTGTTCTAGGATGACTTAGAAGCAGTGAAACTCAGAGCTGATATCTTCCTCGCACTTAATAAAATTGTCAGAAGGGAAATACCTTCACTGTCAGAATGACTATGTGAGCAGATGAATTAGGATTAATAGATGTTTTTAATGAGCTTTCTAAATTAGTTATAATAGAAAAGGCATTATGGCATTCTTGTGTCCCTAAAATGTCACCCCAGCATGGAAAAAATGAAAAAGAGCCAAGATTGGACACAAATGACTTTATATAAATGTGTAGTTTGAACAATAGAGAGAACAAACTAGGAGAGTCTCAAAATCACTGCATGGAAGAACTAATTCCAAAAGTGACAACAATGGGATGCCTTAATAAGGATGAGATCTGTCTACACCAAAACCCAGAACCTGCTGCAGGAATTCATGAACCATCAAAAAACGGAATAAGCAAGTCCATGTGGCACAGTGTAAAGCTGTAGGGAGTTACCAGTTTGGGCTTCCATCTGGAATATGCTGCATTGATACTGCCCTGAACCTGAGGCTTATAAAGATCTGCCTTGTACACTGCCAGCTTTGGAGTCTGATCACGTCACTCCACCATACTTCTACTGCTATTGTGGGCAATATCTGCAGGAGAGATACAGACCCAGGCAATTTCTATTCTATTGCAAGCTCTGGTGACTGTCTATCATGTGACATTTAACACAAATTGTTTCCATTCTTTGTTTTCATATCTAAAATTAGGATAAAAGAATAATCATATCCCTTTGTAAAATGTATCTGATTTTTTTTAAAAAAACCCCTCATATTTGAGTCACTCTGTTTACTAATTTATTCTTGATAAAGATTCTGAGTAAGAATTTTAATTAATAGGGAGAGTAAGTCAATATTGAGAGTTGAAATAAATCAGTTTTGGCAAGATTCACAGTTTATCCATTCTGATATTAAACTGTTCTCTTGCTACTTCAGAGAGAGTGGTGTAGCTTTACAGGAGAATTTATTTTTGAGAGAGAAGAGCAGCCCCCACAAATGAGATATTAATATTTTCTTCATTACAGCAAGGTCACATACAACCGCATTTTCAAAACCCAGGTGTTCTGCTCTTTAGGCAGTAGGTGCTCAAGTAGATCTCTGCATGCTGCTCTGGCCAGGAGTCTTCAACAGTTATCTTTAATGCTGATCTCTTCTGAAAATATGACCATATAATTACATGCTCAGATACTAAGGATTGTGACGACGGTGACTGGAGGCATGTGTACTGGTTCCCTGCTGGACACTTGGAAATTAGCAGTCCTTGCCTTTACTTCTCAACGGGATTGCTGCAAACATTGGCCTGTCGTTACAGATGGCTTCCTTATTCTCTGCCTAGCAGCAACAGAAAAATGATGCACCCAATTACTGGTGCCACTTATAAAAAAGTGCACAGTTCATTAGTTTGAATGGGCGTGCAGTTCTGACCCAGTGTGTCATTTACATATTACAATCAGTCATTAGCATATGCTAATCACAACCCTGAGCCTTGCCCTGGCACTTCTAAAAGATGCTGGATGATACTCTGTAGATGCTGCTGTGATTGGCTGTGCTCTGAATGCAGGCTCCTGCTTCAAGCAGTAGCCTGGGCTGGTTGGCTCCAAGCTTGGTAGCAGGAGAAGTCTGCTTGTCTCTCTGCAGGAGGACTGCTAAATCAGGTTCAATTGCAAGTAAAGGCTTTTTGAAGGAAAGCGTGTTGCATGAGGGAAAAGCATATTTCTGAGGACGAGTCATAACAGGCAACCCTCTGTGATCTGCAAGAGAAACCAGTCGAAATGGATGGAGACCCACAGACCTTTCCCAAACATGACAGCAGTGTCTAGTCTATTCAGCAAGTAGATACTATCAGAAAAAAGGCGAAGTGCCAAACCCCTGGAGTGGTGGTTGAAGTTCTGTATTGCAGACCTTGAAAGTGCCCTGAGTAAAATCAAAACATGTTGAAGCTGAATTTCTCCCATGCCCCACACTTCTAAAAATGTTTTGACCTTGGCTCACTTCTCTTGTGGTCTAGTCTCCAAACTTCCACCTACATTTGCTGCAGCTCCTCCCTGGCTTACCTTCTACTTGCCATCACAGAGCAGAGAGCAGGGAACACTGTCTGCCCCTCACATCCTGAGGGGGAAGGATTTTTTTGCTGCCAGCTGAGCCCGCTGAACTGCTTTGGCTGCCTTCTAAGATGGAGTCAGTTCCAGACAGCCCCTTGATTTTCTTGTTTTAACTAGAGATTTCCCAGTTGTTTCTAGTTACTGGAGTTCCTTAGATAATTTACCTATTGGGTTTGGCCAGAGCCTCTCACCTTTCCTCCCTGAGGTATGTGTGCCATACCATATAGCATCTTTCCTATTAAGAAATATGTTTATCAAGCATGAGAGCCAAGCATGGGAAATGTAATTCAGGAGATTACCTCAGCGGAATTGTTGCTGATGTTTCCTTTTCCTTGTGTTGACCAGGGGAGTAGAGCAAGGCAGTATCATCTGCTGTTCTCATGCCTTCTGGGGAACTGTTCCTTTGGCAGGCTGAAAGCCCTGGGTGCAGCAGTACATTTCTTCTACTTCACGCTTACAGCTGGCTCCCACTGGATGGTCTCTCCTATCACCATGGCTGTCTGGGTAAGTGTGGAAGGAGAAGCATGGTAGATAACTGGTTGCATACGCAAATACGGAGCAACCAGTCCTTCCAGCCACACTTGCCTCTCCTGTGTGATGGGTGGGGGGTTGACTGGAAGTGGTGCTCACCATGTGCTCAGAGCTACAGCTGCTGGATATCACCTTCCCAGCTCCTGGTGCCCCTGCCCACCATTTCTTTTGCCAGGAGAGGGGACTCACACTCAATACTCAGAAATTACGTATTGAACACTTATTAATCATGGGATTAGCAGTAAAATCACAGGATATTAAAACTAGCTTATTCTTTGTGCTTTATGGTTCTGGAACCACCAGGGGCCAGGGTCTCCAAGGCTTTTCCTGATAGCATTACAGATTGCTGGACAGGAGGAAGGAAGAGAGGAAGGGAGAGCTCTCACACAAATCTATTGACTTCAGGGGCTGGGGTGCAAGAAAACAGACAACAACTGCTGTGGAATTGATTAAAAAATTTGGCAATGCTGCACATGTTTTTGTCCGTGGGCAGAATAAAACATGCTAACAAGGGCTGAGCCTAGCTGAAGCTTTAATTCCTTTCTGTTGGATAATTTTTTTCTAATTCCTCCTGATCCGGATCTCCATTCTGTTATGTGGAGCCACCCACAAAAACATTCTTTCTGTGCGTTTTCATCTTTGGTTCTGGAGAGGATGGCTGTTAACTACATGACTCCTCATGCAGATTTCACTGCAGCTGAAGTACCCTGTTTTTCAAACAAACTTCTATCAAGTAGAAGTGATTAGCCAAATTAATGTGAAGTTAATGTCCCAAAGCGGCACAATTTGTTCTCAGAACTTCATGCGACATTTAGCTAACAGCTCAAAGAAAGGGTTCCATTTGATAAAGCGATCAGAAAGAGTCACAGCAATGAGCTCAGATATGCAGGGCTTGGTATAGCTTTTTCGCTATCATAAATTAAAGAATAAGTATCAAATAATGTATTTAGCCAGGCAAGCATATGCAGAAAAAAAAAAAAGACAACTTGGAAAGTTTCTTGCCGTTTCCATGGTGCATCTTTCAAATGACAGCTCTGAAGGCCACCAGCAGAGAATAGCGCTGGGAAAGCAGGGACTGGTTAGGCTTGGGAAGGCCAAAATGCCAAAATTGAGGTGAGAGTCTAGGTCCTTCAGACCCTGACATGTTAACACCAACAGGCCTTTAATGATACAGCTCACTGCTCATCCTTATGCAGTAGCCTTTCACTTATGCAAACCTATGTCCAAATCATATTTGGAGCAATATAAGTCGCTTGTAGGACAATGGATGTCTGTTTTTCCAAAAGAGTCTCAGAAGACCCTACCCTAAAGGATGCCAAACACTTGATAGCAATCTTTCTCACAGAATAAATCCAGGGAGAGGAAGATCAGGATGGTAGTTTTTGTGCAGGTGCATTGCCTGAGCTGCCTGGGGAAGCACACACAACACCTGCTCAGGCACTCCTGACTGGAGTTGAACCACTGCAATTAGTCCCTCATTTTAATGAGCACCAGACTCAGTCACATCTTTTTTAAATCACTCCCTGGTGATTTTATCCTTTGAAGTGCTGTTAATCCTCCACTACCAGAAAAATTGTGAAGAAATAGCTCACAGCACTAGCACTCAGGTGTGCTGGGCACCTTGCAAGACCAAGACAGGTCTGTATGGCTTCTTGTTTATGCATTTCAGGGTCTATTTTGACTGCAAACGGGACCCTCTTGGAGAGATCATCCCTGGTTGACTGATAACTGTTTGGACTAGGGTGGCTCAAGATGGCAGCATGGCCATTGGGTTTAGATTGATGGGTTTAGATTAACTCATGGAAATCTCCTCTCAATTTAGGCAAGTGTCTTCTTTGCAAGGACAACTCCATGTTTTTTAAATTCAGGCTTCACATTAGTCCTGTGTTCCTAGGACTCATCATGTAACTTTGAACAGCATGGCCCATTCACCTCAGCTAATGTAAATAAAGTATAAATAGGCTTTCAGTCTAGTAAGTGTTTGAAGGCTCTATCTGTCTGACAAGCAGAACTATTCTAGCACTTCAGTATTAAAGAAATCCTGCAAATTAGTATTCCATCAGCTACAAAACCAGCAATTTGGTGGGGAGATTTTAGGAACATATTCCATGGTCAATTGATGCATATTGGGCTAGAACCAAAAAGTGATTAAACACTGAAATTAGAAGCCTATGAAATAAGCTGGGATCCCTAGAAAATCAGTGCACAGCTTATTGTAAATTTGATTATGAATTTTTTAGCACTAAGTAGATGAAATTACTGTTAATCACATGTAAATTGAGATACTGGAACTAATCCACTGAAATTAGTGGGATTTTTGCCATTGATTTCCAAAAGAGCAGGATTGGGCCTGCTCTGAGCAAAGAAGGGCAGGTGAAAAATTAATGTCTTGAAGAAGGAAGACTTAGGCCAGGTCTCACTATCAAAATGATGGATGGCTCAGTAAGTAACCAAACCTCTACTCTGTTTCTCTCCCTCAAGAAAGCATCATTAGCTGCAAATCCATGCCAAGATCAAGAACTACTTTTGTTAAAAAAAAAAAGGAGGAAAAAAAAAAAGAAAAAAAAAGAGAAAAAAAAAAAAAGGATAAATTTTGTTTGCATGATATATAAATATCAAAAGTCAAACCCAGAAACTTACTAGAGGTGTGCTGATGAAATGTTTGGTAACTGGCACAAGGAGTAGAAATACAGCCTGTAATGGAGTGTCAGTAGGAAGGTTGTATTTGCTGGAAGTGCTGCTGTGGGATGCTCTAGTGTTTTCTTCCTGCCATGGTCAGATGGCATGGATAATCTGCAGAGACAGTGCAGCCTGAAGTCACGTAAGCATCCTTACCAGGGGCACAGTTTTATTCAGAACAGCTAATATGTCCAGGTAATGTAGGCAGAACCTCAGAATTAAAAGAAAAATCAGCTGCATTTTAGAAAGAACACATGCAAGCTAAAGAAAGAATTTCTTTACTACCTAGCATTTAGCTTTAGTTTGCATTTACTTCCTGTAGCATTTGGGAATAAGAAGCATAGTTTATTAAGCAATTATTGATGGTGTTGTAGTCCCCTCCATGGCAGGCCGGAATGCACAAATGGCCTTTGCACTTTTAAGGTACAACCATCCAATATTGATCACCATTTCCTGCACTGTTTAACCTCATGGACAAATCATTATTAGCTTGCATGTATGGAAGCAGAGATTTTGTAATTTTCCTTTCCCCTTTTCCTGGACTCAGCACAACAACCAAGGGCAGAATGAGGAGAGAAGTTAATAATCACTCTAAGCTGCCTCTGCACCATATTCTTAGGCTACTGGAGATCCTTGGCAAGAATTCATCTTGAGACTGGCTCTGCACTGCTCTAACTGAGCCCTCATTCCTGAGGACTCATTTGAACAACAACAGCCATCGGCCAAGGCTTACCAGTCACGCTGTTCCGTCTGTTTTCTCCTGTTGCGTATGCCAAAGCCTGATGGAAGTGTCTTTACCCAGCCTGAGAAATTCCTTACATAAGGTAAATTCTCCAGAGGACCTTTATGCATGATTTACAGCATCATTATGCTATCATGCAGCCATAAAACCCATAAAGGCCCAAGCACTGAAACCGAGGCTCACACAGATGTGTGCTTTCCTCTAACCGCTCCTGCGCCTCCAGAAAACGTGCATCAGGAAATGCCTCTCCCTGCCTTTCCCTGCCTCTCCCTGCCTCCTCCACCCAACACCACACTCTGGCAGGTCAGTGTGTTGCCAACCAGCTGCACATTGCATGTGATGCCCCTGAGGGAGAAGAGGGCTGAGGAGCTCCTGGCAGATGTGGGTGTACCTGCGATATGGCAAGGTGACAAAGGTTGCATTCAAGTGCCATGGCTTTTCCCTTATCATCTGATGACATGAAGTTTTCTCCTGCCAGTAGATAAACCACTGCACAGTCTCAGCTGTCAAAGAGAAGCAGCTTGAGAGTCTTGGCAAAAGTGAATTAAACGCAACTGCTCAGGTACTGTGTTATGACAAGCATACTTCCATCCACTATTTTCAGCTACCAAACAAGAAATCATTTCAGTGCCACTGGCTAACTCTATATACTCACTCATTTGAATATAATGACTTCAGTTTCATCTGAAGACTTAAAAGTCCTCTGGGCAAATTGAGTATTTTTTAAAAAATCTTCGTGAATTGAAAAATTTAGTAGCCATGGTTGATTTCCCGTTTTGATGGGTATATTGCTTCCTTAGCTATCTCTCAGGCAGAGTATATCACCTGAAGTGTGAAGTTCTATAAGCACAAATTATTCCTGTACTGAGATGCCTTCTTTTTTTCCCCCTAATTAGTACAGTTAATTTGATTTAAATGGCAGTTCTGCTGAGGTACTGGTATTTATTCCACTTTCAATACATGAACATTCTAAAAATGTTTTCAAAACATTAAATGAAGCTATAAGTTTCCTGTGGTCAAGCAAAAAATAAACCCCCACAAATTATTACTTGAACATATTATTCCCAAGCATTTTTGAGAGGGCTTGCTTGGCTTTCTTTACATGCTTTGATTTTTTAAGACTAATGACTTCTCTCATGTGACAGAAAATTTCAAGTTTCAGCTATGAAGACCCAAGAAAAACATAAGCCTCTTTATGAGAAACATGTTATCCTAAGACAGTCTTTTTCAATCTGGTGTGCTTGCAGACTCCTGTGGGTCCCAGCACTCCGACTTTGGGGACTAGGAAGGGTAAGCAAAACCAGCATGCCCACTGCCAATAGGTTTTCATTTGCTGCACAGAGATCCACATCTCCAGTGATAAATCCTTAAGGGTCCACAAATTGAAAAATGTTGAAAATCACCGCCCTAGGAATTGTGCTCATACCTTGGAGCTATCCTTGCTAATTGGGCAGAGCTGACAAGCAGGTCCAATATGGTGAAGAGAGATCCCCAGATTATTAACAACATGATGGCATCTGGAAGTTTTGTAGAGGAATAGAGGCACAGCTCTAATCAAGCCCTTTTACAGCCTCTTGTATAGCCCATCTGTTACAGATTTAGCATATTATATATAATGCCCTCAGCAACTGACTTTGATGTATGTTCAACTGTGAAACTTCTTTTGTAACTAACATAAAGAAATTATTGTTTATTATCTGCTAGGTCCTTAGAATGGAATCTCTGCAACAGTCACCAAAATAAATGATCTATGTTTTCAATATCTATGAAATATTGGTATCAGATGGAATTACTCTGTTAGCCAAAGATCACTAAGTCATGGAGATTTTTTCTGGATGTCACTAGAATTCTAATCTTGGCCAAACTCTGCATAAGACAAAGGAGATGTGTTAAACTTAGGGTACTGAGATTTTAGATGAAAAATGGGAAGCAATGTGGTGCAAACACAACTATGTTTCTGTTGATACAAAATGATTTATTGTAAATATTATAACACATTTTATTGCAAAGTGTTGAAGCAGCCTGGTCATTTTTAGTCCCCTTTTCTTGACGCAGCACAAAAAAAGGGTAAGAGATGTGTGCTGGATGAATTCCAGTTTGGGAAGTCACATTTTGCTCAACCCTAAATTCACCGGGCAGTGCCAGAAAAGAAGGAAAAAAAGCCTCCAGTCCTAAATCATTCTCTGTTTCTATAATTCTTAATAAGTAGATTTACTTTAGATTTACTTGATTTCCTTTAGTTCTGGGAAAAACAGATCTTTCTTTGCAGGGCTGTTTATCAAGTTATAATGCTTTCATTTTCTAGAATGAGAAACATTCTATAAATACAAAATAACTGCCTTGAGAAGCCCTTATTTGTTTCTAAGCTAGTCTACACCTTCAGTACCTGATACTAGCATAATATAATCTCCATCTCTTCTTCCTTGTTCTTCCTCAACCGGAATTTTCATTTCATTCACAGAGGACTTGTCTGGATTAGGTGTGTGGCAGATTAGGCAGGATTTCAGCATTTGTCCCTTAGGACTGCCATGGCTCATCAAGGACAGTTGCCAAAGCAGCTGCCAGGATGTGACCGTGCAAAGTTCAGGAGACTACCCCCAGGCTCCTGACAGTGGCTGCAGAACCTGGCAGAGCATTTTGCTGGTCCAGAGGCTGCTCAAGGCTGTGAAGTGCTGAGCTCTGTGGACTGGGAATGCCTGTTTAAAGTGAGGCTTCAGCAAGCGGATTTCTTCGTGTAGCTGTGTCAGGAAATCTTTCCCTTAAGCTTTTGACAGGAAGGCTGAATTGCTGTGATCCTGTGTGTTGCTCCCTATCACAATATCCATCTGTGCTCCTGTTACAGCATTAGGAGCAGGTGACAAAGGAGTGTGAGGACTATGTGCCACATGGTATCAGGGGCCCATCCAGGCTACCAGGCCATGCACATGTGCTGTGGGACCATGGAGGTGTCAGAGAGGAGCACACAGCCCCAGCACTGTACTGGGCACTCGCCGGAATGCTTTCAGCAGCTCTCAAAAGTTTGTCTTCTTAACACCAATGGTCATCAGGTGGAGATTAAAATAAACTGTTGTTCATACTCCTACAGAATGAGGGCTACCAAGACTTAGGACCAGAGTGCCCTTCCAACTTTATATCCAGTTTTCGTTTCCCTGAAGATAAGTCACATTAACATATCTCCATGTTTCTTTCTTAGTGATGCAATCCAACAACTTTGGATTTGAAACTTAAAAAATAAGATAAATGATGCACTCACTGCTTAGTGTTTGTATGTGTGTTTTTTTATTGTTTACAGTTAAAGCAGGGCAACTTTGCACTGGAAAATGTCACCAAGTCACTCACTGTGCTGAGTTCTTACATTCATTTGGATATAATAGACTTTAAAATTGCCCAGTTTTGATTTACAGACATAAATTAGTAATAAAAATCTCTAATTACTTTAAATACTTTGCGTTGACAATGAATTGTGAAGGGGGGCTATAAATGGATGGGAAGAAGAGAGTATGTTCCCATTAATATTTATGCATTTTTCTAGTTTCAGTTATCTCCCTGTAAATTTTTTGAATGCAGGATACCTGATAAAGTTCTTGTCTTTCATAAAGAAACTCTGTGCATCTCCCATTTAAACCATCTAAACAACACCAACAATTAAAGCATAAAAATATATATTCAGTTTCTTCCTTATCATACTTCTTTGGTTTCTGAAGAGAGAAAACAAAGGCTTTTGCTAAATAGGGTAAAAACCAAAACAAACCAAAAAAAATCTTAGATTGGTTTTAAAATATCCTGGACTGGGTGGCAAAATGAGATTCTTTACAAACCATGAAATATGTCAGATATTAATTCATGGATTTATAAAAAAGGACAATACAAAAATGTATGTATAGTCTTGTGTGGCATTTCCTTATGCTCCAAGTTCATAAGTTAATATTAACCTCAAAGTTCAAGAAAACTGCAATAGAGATGTACTCAGATTGCTGACAGTTTCTGAGAGAAACTTGCAAAGATCAGTATCATGGATTTTGACGTGGGGAAGGGTTTTGCAAAGAGATAGTATCGACTTTCAAGCATCCTCTCCGTGGACAGTGGCAAAACAAGAACAGAAATTGCTTATGACATGCCTTAAAGCTCACAAACTTTTTGAAGGGATCTATTCATCTGAAACAAAGAAAAAAAAAAAAAAAGGAAAGAGAAAGAAAATCACAGTAATTGATTTTTACTCCAGCAGAAAAACATTTTATATTTTTGGGGTTTTTTGCACTAGGTATTATTCAGTGGTTGAGTACCAAACAAACAAAGATAAATTAAGTCATTCACACTCAGGAACTTCAGAAGTGAAGTGGTACAGCGTTGGTGATAACCAGCTAGTCTTACACAAAGTACATTTTCTTGCTTTCATAAGAATATCACAAAAAGAGACAATTTTATGCAGTTCACTAATTAAATTAAAAAGTGGAATGAGTACACATTAATAATACATAAATGAGATGCTTTTCACCTCCATCATGACAAAATTTTATGAGCTTTTAAGTATTTATTATGGTGGAGTCTCAATATGAAATATAGCTCCTAGGACCCAAAGTCAAATTTAGGGCTCTGGTTTTCCACCCAGGTTCCTCCAATCCTTATGGATGCCAATCACAATGCCCATGCTTTTAGTTAAATGACATTGTGTACAATATCCCATAGCAGAGTGGTAGAGTGCTGGAATTATCTGCAATGTGTTTGTATCAATATTTGAATCCTCTTTATATTGCTGGATCTAGCAGAACACTGTATAAGTAAATGAATGTACTTATACATGAATGAAAACTGAATGTCTCTCTAGCCCAGGAGCCTGTGGTTGACAAAGCCAAATAGAGGGTGCTTAGGGAAACAGCACAAGAAAGTGTGAAGGAATTAAATGGCGTTTGCGCTGGGATATACTCTTTAACTCTGACTTGGTGGTCTGGGGTTGGTTGGTTGCTTATTGTCCACATGGCCTCCTAAAAAGTCAGCAGAAATAGTACCACATGGGCTGAGGCTGCATCTCACCAGTGTTTTGGTTGAAAGTAGTAATCAGATTTTTACAGAATTTTCATTCTCTTCCTTTACCATCTACTGGTTTGATTCACAGTGTGACTTTGGGTTTCTTCGAGAGCAAACTAAATAAAAAACTCTCATCCTGGTTCATATTAGATGCCCTCAAAACCCAGATGGAGTCACGAGGCTACAAACAACTGACTGGTGCTTTGAATGGCTTTGAAACACAGGCATGATAAGCAAGTATAACCCAGAGGACCAGGCTGAATCTAACCTGAAATAAAATCTTGTAATTGTATATAGTGTAAATGCAGAGACTTCAATACCGATCTCTCAGGCTATGAGTGAGAGGGCAAAGCTGCAATTCTTTCTTGAACTACTGAGCTGCAAACCAGGCTCTTTCCACTATCTTTGTTGAAAGAGACTTTAGCATAAAGAACTCCATAAAAACCACTACTGTTGCGAATTCATGAACCCATGTAGCAGCAGTTAATATTAAACAATATTACCTACATATCCATCTCTCAGACATAATTTTAGAAGCTACCATCTTCTTGTTCAGTGAAATAAAATTTAGCTAAGAAGTATCTAGCAACAAAATGAAAATGGACAGAGCTCTTTATTTCTCTCAAGTTGCTCTACACAGTTTACCAACTAGTTTAGTTGACATTGAATTTATTGAAATCCTGGATATTTTCAGTTATAATAATGAGTCAATTGACAAAATTAGATGAAATAGTATTTATACAGCAGGGGAGTGGGTTTCAGGTACTGGTTATTACCTAATAACCTTCAGAGAAGAGAAAATAAAACCACAGCGAACAGGGACTGCCCAGTTACAGAGGTGCTGTGGAATCCCCTGTCCGTGATGTGTAGTCATATCCTGGACCTCAGATATCCCCTGTGTGGCTTCTGGCATATGTGGGAGGGTGTATGTACAGGCACACTGGCACGTAACCATCTAGAAACCAGCTGATAATGCAGGATGTATTGTAAGCTACTGTTGCTCTGAGCAGCAATAACTAGCTGTCTGGCTTAGGGAATTGTAGGGCACCAATCACTGTAGAATCTAAGTGCCAATAATGCTTAACATTTATTTTACACTTTACAGAGTTAAAGTGCTGTAGGAACATTAGCTAATTAATTATTGCATCTCCCTTGTGAGGTGGGTCGGTTGGTAAGTATTAGTCCCATGTTACAGATAGGAAAGTTGAGATGCAGTGTTTTCCCCTTTTATTTCTCTATTGTATTCTGTAAAGCCCCAGACACTCTCTAGAGGAGTTTGCTGCAAGTTACTTGCCCAAAGTCACTACTCAAGTTGGGGTCCTGAGCAGTAGTATAAAATTTGACTTCAAGTTCCTTCTCTTTTCCTCAGCCCTCCACACATAATGCAGTCTGTTTCTGAATGGGAAGGAGACTGTAACATTGCATACACACTCACAAAACCAAACAAATCAGAGCTAGAGCAACAAACCCAGTGCTCTGACAGATCTGCTCAGTCCAGAACTCCAAATAATTAATCTGGGTACTCTGCTACCTCTACTACAAGTTTCCCATACAGCAGCAGAAACAGGGTAGATCTGCAATGCCTTTTGAACAGGTATACAGAAGCAACTGGAGAACCTTGCACAAAATGTGAGCTGTGCTTCCCGGTTAACTTGCTGCTTGGGAAGCCCAGAACAGTAACAGGATTGGGATACCTGGAAACCCAACAGTATTTGTCAAATCTTTTTGTACCATTCAGCATCCAAGTCCCTGGAAAAGGCCCTAAAGTCAAAACACTGACTTTTGTTGCATGGATGCATGTTCTAGCAGAAATCAGATTTCCATTGGGCTTGGGGTTTTTTGGGAACAGCCGTCAGGGTCTTGTGAGAACTTGCTAGAATAACCAACACCTTCTCCATGTTTGGTGTTTTTAAAAGAGAAAGTAATCTATCCTTCAACAGTAAATGCAGAATCCCTGTACTTAGACTTGTACAGGTTATGTTCGGAATTGGGAAAGGATCAGTTCTGAGAACTTTGCAGTCATAAGTCAGGTTGCAAATAATCTGATGAATACTGGGTTATTATTTGCTAGTCACCTTTTGGTAAGCCCAGATGGTACTTTCAGCCTCACCTTGCAGTTGTTTGCACTGAACATGATTTAGCTTATTTCATTCTTAGCTGTGAGTCTGATCTAATCACATGCTTCTAACAGTTGATGTTTCAAGAAACCCCCAGGATTCACAAGACCCGGCAATTTCAAAATGCAATTCATAAAGCTAATTGCAATTCTTCATGTAAGTAGAACTAATTACATCTATGTACTTGACCTTTAAACACCAGTTTTGTTTTCTCTCTGAGACTTTTGTGGTTTTAATTTCTTCACCTCTCTGTTTATTGTTCTTAATCAAATCGTGCCCTCAAGTGATTAAGAACTCAAATTAAGGTTTATACTTTTCTTTAAGTATGTGATGGATAGAAGAGTGTTAATACAAACACTTTCAAGGCAATATTTAAAATATTTAAATTATTAGTTTGGCTGATTTAAATGCTTCTTCAAAGTGCTAATAAAACAAATATTGTATTATGCTAGTAGACAAGATCGAATGAGGAGAGTTTCCCTATAAAATTATTATAGATAATGTTTTAGCAAGGTGCCTTCCCTAATTAAGCAAGATGTAAATCAAAAATATATAATGAAGAGTGTACTTGATTTTAAAAATAGCTTTAAATAAGATAAAGTCTAATCCGTAGCATAGGCAAGCTTATAAAAAAATTATTTAACATTGTGTTCTGGCAGCAGCCTTTGAAAAACCACTTCTGGTAGCCTTCCCTGGCATTCACTAAGTATTGGCAGCCTTGGCAAACTGGCAGGAAAGAAGATACAGAAATTATCTAATTTAAACATCTGAATCATTGTGTGTTGGTTCCACCAATCCTTGCACCCTACCCTTGGGTCCTCCTGCACCGTCCATCACCGCTGTACTGGGGATTGGGCTGGTGCCTGCAGCTGATGAATTCTGCATTGCCTGCCCTCGTTTCATCTCACCTATCAAGATGGAAATGCGAAATACTGTACTTGTGTCTCATCCTGCCTCTTACCATCAATGTAACCGTGAAGCAGTGTCAGCGAGGAGGAGGCTTGGATGTATGGATAGGCTTGGGCTGCTCTCCCTCCTGACCTGGTGTCTCCACTGGAAAGCTGACACCACTTGCTGTGGGCAAGTTGTAATATGGTTTGTTTAACAGGGTAAATCATGCTTTTATCACTGGAAATAAGATGTGGTGGAGACACGTTGTCATGGTTACTTAGCCATTTCCCCAGAGTCACAACACCAGTGTCCCGGAGGGGACATAATTCTATTTCATGCATATGCATGAGGCTAGCAGGTGCTTTGGCACTTTAATTATATATTTTTTAAATGGCTAACTGTAAAATTGTGACAGAAACACAGAGTAAAAAGGATAAGAAATGGACTTGGAAAGCAAGCAGTAGGATTGTCAAGAAAAGGAAAAATATGGTCCAGGTTTCTGAAAGCCAATGCCAGAATTTAAAATAAATAAATATGTTTCCTAATTATTTAGGAAAGTCAAGGAGATACTGAAAGTTAAAATCTCCAGGTAGGAGGGTATGTGAAAGAAACTTTACAGAATTGATTTCTTCTATGCAATTTTTCTATAGGAAAGCTGCTCAGCTCTTGGAAATGGCAACAAGGATCCGAGTAAGAAAGACAAGATTTAATAAAATATTAATAACTGTTAAATAATTCAGAACCCCCCCCCAACAACAATAAAATGTGTAACTACAAAATATATTGGCAAATGATTGGTATCATCAGATGACTCCTTTCATGCCTGTTCAAGAGTTTTTGTAAGTTAGTGTACTTCGTTTAGCTGCTGTCTCCCCATGTTACTCATGACCCAGCAGCTCCTGCTGTCCCAGGTGTTAATTATTGTCCTTCCATTTTTTAAGCTCAGTACAATAGAAAGTACAGCTTTAAGTCAAAATATCCTATAAATACAAGGAGTTCCCAAAATATCTTCAGATACATCAGCTGCTGAGTAATTACTTTGTATTCAAATATTATACAAGTCTGTCAATGTTTTTACAAGTTGCTGATTAAACATTGGCTAATGAGTCCAATAATAAGAAAAAATAAAAAAATCTGTAAAGCTTCTGCATACTGATACCTGTTGGACACAAAAGTTTCATGCTGAAATAATGAACCTTTACAACTAGTTTGCCTTATATGTGTCTCCTACCACAGAAACACAACTGATCATGTTAGGGATGTTTTGGACTGGACCAAAGATTTCTGGAGTTGACAAGAATAAACCTATTCACAGAAGGTGAATAAGCCATGAAGAATTTTTCTAAGTAGTGTCCCACGTCTTTTTACTGTACGTCTTATAGAGGGTTGGGGAACCATTATTTAATGAAAAATGTCAAAACTTCAAATTTATTTTTTATTTGGTGGGATTGAAAATGAGTCTCTTCACTATTTTTTTGAGTGACTTCAAGTCAGATGAAGCATTACTTTGTTTTGAGGACATTCACTTGGGATTTGAGATGGCTTTATTCTGTTACTTGGATATATAGAGACATGATCTGTCTCTCTTCCTCTCTACTTCTCCTTCTTCCAACCTAATTTTTGCCAAAACTGATATGCTTCCACAAAATATTTTCCTTTTGACAGAAAACTGCATGCAAGTGAATGATTTTTCAGATCTTTTAACTCAATCTGGTTTTAAGTTCTCAAGCACCTTTTATTAAGAGACTCATATCAGGCTCTGCTTTTATGGGCATTTGGATCAGCCACAGTCAGCAGGGTATTGAAGAGTGGTTTTTAACTCAGGTCACCTCACAGGACTGCAAACAGATTCAAGAAAGAGGGAGGAATAAGCAGGGGTAGAAAGAAGAATGAGTTGCTTAAATCAAGAAAAATGTTTGTGTAACTGCAGGTATTGATAGAGTAATAAAAACATGGCCTCTGAAACACTTTACTTCTGAAGGAGCTTTGGCTATTCCCAGGTCCTTTGCCCAATAACTGCTATTCCAGAGTGAATTCAGGAGACACAGGAGCCTAACAAGTCACACTTATACTAAGGGTAAGAAATATTCATAATCAGTTGAAGGGTGGACTGAAAATGTTAAAAAGCATTGTTTTCCCGTTTCCGGTTTGCCCAAATGTTTATATTGTCCTGGGAATGTTCCATGACACAGCATGTGATGCTGCAGGTTTTGATACAGTCTAAGGCTCAGTGTTCATTATGAGAGTTCTTCTCCAGAAAAAAAGAATCTCTGAAAATATCTCAAGATATATTCAGTTTTTGAATGTTAGAAGAATTTTCTTGACTCTGTTGTGGACTTGAAGCCTAGGAAGTAACCTAGCTGTTTTCTATGCAATTCTAGATAGCCAGAGTAAGTACACTGCTGGTGCACATACCACAAAATATATGTATTCAACACAGTCAGAAGACCAAAGAAGAACACTGAAATACACTGCAGTGTTCATTAAATAAAGCAGAAACTTTCTCAGAGGAACAAACATACATTTAGCCAATACCTTTGGAGAGAGGTGTAGTAACACTCATGGTAGTGCCAAATGTTAAATAGAATTGCATACAGCTCAGTTTTAGAAGAGATTTCTACAAAGGAATACTCAAAAAAAGAGCAATTTTCCATTTCTAAGACAGCTATTCACCAGAGGAATTCAGACAAACCTGAGTGGCTCTGGCCACATTTCCTTGTGTTTACAGACGTACTGGGCACTGCCCAATCCCTGCTCCAACATGCCCTGCATTGTTGGCTAGAAGTTACTGCCCTCTAGGCTTTAGCAGCAGAGCTGCTCCTGCAACTCCTCCCTGGCTTGTGTGGGTCCAAAGAGCCACGTTAACTGACTGAACGAGATCTTTGCTAGCACAGCTGCGTGTTAGTGAGTCAGGTTAGGGAGAGGTCATACAGCCCTACTGAAAGGTCTGGAGAGGCACTGTGCTCCATCAGAGGCGGGGACTGGGCAGCTGGAGTGCTCTAAGGGCAGAAATCTCTGTTGCCACTGAGATGGCAACAACCTGAGGACAAGGAATATGTCCATTGATTCTCCATTCAATTCCTTCAGAAGAATCATCATGATTCAGTGGAGCACTGAAGCATGTATTTGCACATCCCTAAGATGATAGAGATGGAAGCTGGGTGAGCCTAGGATGTAAGTCCTGTTGCTATCAACAGAGCAGGATTTCATCCCTTCTACATAAGTATTTTGCACAAGGGGCCTGGGGACCCTCCAGCTGCCCAAAGACAAGTACAAGAGCAAGAACTTCTGACTAATCAAAGACTGAATCCATCTTGCAATGAGAACTGTGGGCCTCTGTGAAACCACTGCATCCCCTTCTGCTCCTACACGGACCAAGTAGTCAACATGCCAAATACAAAACTTATGAGGAATGGAAATCCAAACTGCCCTCTTGCATCTGCACCAGCAAATCCACCTCAGGGGCACATAGCACTCCAGTTACTACTATATTTAGGCACCTCATATATTTATTTTCAGAACTACTTCATGGGATAGGCAGTGCTGCTAGTCCTGCAGTTCTTGCAGCTCACTTGGGAAATATGGATGCACAGTGCCACACATGTAGTTTACTATCAGGCCTTGCTCTCCCAAGGCTCCTTCTAATGCTCCCATGCTCAAGACCATGTCCCCTCTCACCAAATATTTTAAAGAAAGTGGATTACCTTGTGTGCATCGTATTTTAACTGCATGAAAAGAGGTCTGACTGCTACATTCAAACCCACCCTAGAAATCTGTAGTATTGTTAAAAACACTACACAGAATTTTTATGAAGCCCTTCTAATGAGAGAGACAAAAGACTGCTAGGATAGATAAAAGTGGAAAATGTTGCTGGAGAAGCATTGTAGCTGGACTTCCGAGGGAACTTTCCCATCTCCTAAACAAAAGAAAGTGGTGGCTGTTGTACACTGCTAGAATGGGCTGTTGGATCTGCACATTTAACAACACCTGAGGCTGATTCATCCCCAAGCTGTTCAGGTGCTACCTCTCTGTAAATACGACTTTAAATTCAACCTCATAAACTCTTTTAAAAATCTGAGGTACAGGTGAAGACTTTTGCAGGAGCAAAAGTGAAGCTAACTAGAGCATTATGCTCTCCTATAGCTGAAAACCTGAAATAAGCAAAAATGGAAAAGTCAGAAAAAGATCTTAGGAAGTTCCTATTCTACTCCTCTGTCTTGGTAACTCTGTAGCGTCTGGCTCTGTTTATTCCACCTCTGACATGGACTTAAGGATCTCTACTGAAAGAAATTCTGCAACCTCAATGAGCAGTTTCTCCCATTTCATTACAGTACTGGTTAGAAAGGATTCCTGAAGTCAATAATGTTTCTATTATTCAACCCATTCACCACAGATGTGGCAGAGCATTCTTGTGCTCTGTAATAACCTTTTACACATATGAGGACTGGTGTTAAATTAATTCTCAGCCTTTTCTTCTTTAGATTAAACAATACTAGATTTTAAAATCTTTCTTCCATAGTCACCTTTTGCTCACCTCTTTCCTCCTCTATGTTGTTTGTTTTTTTTTTTCTTTTTCAAAGTTACCTACCCTGTCCCTACCCAAGGCTATACACAGCATTTCAGCCAAGACATCAGTTCTGAAAAGAGACAGAAGATTAATTTGTGGTAGAAAAGATGGGATTTTGGTAAAAATTGCACTGAAGACTTAACTGCCACTTGCCTTGTCATTCATTGCACTGCACTGAGGCAGACCTTTACAAGATTTCATGATAAATACTTTTGTTTTGATCATAAACCACTGTAATTGCAATGCAAAAAAATCTCTATCTTCCCCATAATCTCTTCTATCAGGTAGAAGAGTGTCAAAACCTTGCTGAAGTCAAGATGCGTATCATCTACAGAATCCCATTACCCACAAGGCCCATTACACAGCCAGGAAAGAAAATAAGGCTCATTTGACATAGTATGATACATAAATATTGATTTCCAGATGCTTTACTTCTTACAGAATTTTTCCAAGGATTGAAGTTAATTTGACTTCTTCAGTAACTCAATTCCCCCTTTTGCTTAAAAAAAAGCAGCACAATATTGTGCTTTTCTAGCTATCTAGTTCTTCATTCCCTCTCCACAGGTTCCCAGAATGACTACTAATGACTCTGAAAGAGCTTCAGACAGTCCTCTAAGTATCCCATACAAAATTCATCAGACACAAAGGATTTTTTAAAAAATGAAGTTAAATGAATATCCTTTACCTATTCTTGCCCTTTTTTTGCTTCTGATTTTAATCATGCCAACTGCATGCTCACAACTAACCTTGCAATTGATGAGGATGAATGAACCCTACAGGGTTCACATACAGGGCTTCTCTGCATCCTTTTTGCAACTTTTTTCCCTTATGATTGTTCAGTTGACGCTGCTCTTGGCTTACCTCTTACTCCCAATACACATGAAGAATGATTTTTTCCTACCCTTGGTGCTGCTGCCTTATACTGGTTCAGTCTGAATTCCAGCTTTTCTTGTTTTGTCCTTACGTGCTCCTGGTAATTTTTAATACTAAATCCATAGTATCTGAGCATGGCTTCCTTCTATGCATGTGCTGGTCAGCTGTCTGCTATTGCAGAGACTTTCAAGTACTGTCAAAGACCCTTTGCTACCACTGAAAGCTGCTCTCTCTTGATCAGTTCCATGGCCAGTTGCTGTGGCTATCCCATCATGTAAGTACTTGAGGTCTTTTCCTCTATAATTATTACCTATAAAAATTTCAGGTGGTTTTAGTCTTCTCTACATGCCAGGCTTCCAGCAAGTAAATAGATCCAAACTGAGGTAACACCTCTCCTGTTTTCTCTTTGCCTGCTCTTCCTTTCATATTACTATTCAAGCCATGCCAATTATCCCACCAAGGCTCCGTTACACCAATTAAGTCATAATTTTGATCTTGTATTAAGACTTCCAGCTCCACCTGTTTATCCCAAATATTTCTTCCATTAGTATACAGACTTCTAAAGTATTCAGTGGACTGGTTCACTATGCCCCATGTCTCTCCTGTGAAGCAATTAGAATATCAAAATCACTGAAATTTTAGGTCCCCATCAGGCTGCTCTTATTTATGCTAACTATTTTTTTTCCTAGTCAACTCCTCCCTCAATCCTACTTTAAAGCTCTTCTAACTAGGTTAGCAGTTTGCTGGATCAACGGCATGGAGCCAGTGCAGCAGGAAAACCTGAACAACTTCCAGTAGTATCTCAGGCTGTGGCAGGCAGCACCGCTTCCTCCTCACACCTGTTTCCCTGATACAGCAAACAGCAAACCTGCTGTCTTCCCATCAGAAAAGGGTCATCATCTTTCTTAGCTATTCCTTATTTTGGAGGAGGGCTGGCTGCAAATCTCATATCCGAGGGTCGGGTACATGATTTTTCCTTAGCACAAGGATTTAAATATTATTTGTTCCCTGGATAACATGCCTGTTCTTGATTTCCACATCTGCCTCAGGAGGGAGCCAACTGCATCCCTACCTCCGGGGAAGCTGTTTCCTTCTCCACTGATGGTGCTGCTCCCTGCTCTAGGTAACCAGTCTCTTTGTACTAAGAAGTGTCCTCACATACTGTGTCCTCGGGCCCTCCTGACTCCTTTCCCTGAAGCTCTCTGGCTTGCCACCAAAGACACCCATGGATACAGGAACCTCTCCTATCTTCCCCACTGGAAGGGAGAGAGGCCTCCTTCCTTGTAAATCCAACCCAATGCAGGGTCTGAGTCATCCAGGATTAGCATTCCCCACCTGAGATGCACCTCCCTGGTGCAGACCAAAGAAAAATCTTGTCTTAATGTACGGGTACAGCCAGACTGATCTTAGTCCACCCTTGAGCTGAGAGGTAGAGAGCTGCTCTTCTCTGGGAACAGGCTGGATGCTCCAGGGGGTATCTTCTGTTCATGGCCGTCAGCATCAGCCTGGGCACAAACCTATGATGAGAACACTCCAGCCAGTCCTTTAAATATCCTATACAAAATTCATCATGCCCAGAGGACTTGAAAACACCAGAGAAAAGCCTTACAGCTTTCACATTACAGCTAGCTCATCAGGCTGACCTGCTTGGAGTCCAGGCAATGCAAGTGCATGTCTCACTGCCTCTCTTCAGGTAGGCATGTTTAGAAAATACACTTCTGCCTTATTTTTGTAAATATAGAAGATGACAGTCGTGCCACAGCAGCCAGTCATGTGATATTTTTTCCCCTCCAACTATGTTATGTTCTAATGAAGGAACATTTTGTTTAGCATGTGAAATAGTAAATATCTCGAAACATAGGAAAATATACAATAGCTGCATTTTGTTATAAACAATGAGTACCCACCAGAAAAACACTAGAAGAATGAAACCCTCTCCCTTTTCCTGTTGACTATGTGTGCTTTGCTTTCAGGCAAAATGGCATTTCCCTCCAAGACCTGAATCACCATTCTTTCCCAGCACTTCATATCGACGTAACTTCCCAAGTTATTGTTGTTCCTCTTATTGATTATTACTGCCAATACACATAAAGCTTATACCAGCAAGCAGCTCCTCCAAAGAGTGCAAATGTTCTCGCAAGAAATCTGATCACTCACTCATAAAGGTAGGGGAAGGTGTGAAGCACTAGCAATAATAAATGGGGTACCAAACTGTACTAGAACTATTGTAAACTATACACCCGTTAATCTGAGTGTGTTATTTTATACAGAATGGGAAATTTGAAACATTGTAGTTACTGCTGGATCTGAGTTGGACAGATCAAAGTGATAGTTATCATGTTCTAGAAATCCTTGTTTTTGATGATAAGTTCTTTTAAGCCCATAACAACACGCATCTTCAATTGCAAAAGCTTAAAATTGCCTCTTCAGTAGAAGCAGGGCTTTGATTTCATCTAATTTGACCCTTCCACTGCACTTATAAGTGCACTCCAATGCAGCTAGGGATAAAAACTTTGAAATTTAAATGTGCAACTTGCAGCTGAGGTTGAATTTGTGAGCTAGGACACAGAGTACCTTTTGATGAGCAGCAGTTTTCATTACAGCTGTCAGAAAATACCTCCCCATTAGGAAGCGATGAGTACATTTAATTCAAGTCCAACCCTTCCAACATCATCACTTACAGACACTCTTCTGCTCTGTGAGTGAGGTTCTAATAATACACTGAGCCATGTGGGACACACCAGGGTGATTAATGCTTGGATGTGAACATGTACTGCACAGAGTATATATTTCCCCCTTAAATGAATATATCTAGTTTTCATTGATATTGAGGTAGATTTGCTCTGTACTTGCCCACATGAGGAAGCCTAGAACTGTGGGATCTATCATTCAGTAATAGCTCCTGATAACACTAACACTTGGAACATGGCAAAGTAAAAAATGTGAATTCATATTCACTTTTAATAAACTGGGGTAATTAGTCAGTTGAAATGCAATAGAAAGTGACAGCCTGTGACACATAAAAGACTGCAGACTGACAAAGACAGAGCTATTCTTCATTGCACTAACATCCGTTTCTTCATCAACATTGAATTTTTTCAGTCTCTTGGCATTTCAATTACATTATAAAATGAAGGGCTAAAATCCTGTCTCTGCATTTTTTCCTCTCCTCTTTGAAACTAAAGTAAAGAAAAGAGAATAGAAGAGAAAAACCTTCTCCTCAGTTTGCCTCTGTATCCCCTGAAATGATGTCAGTGGGCCACGGCATCCACAGTACCTGTGGTGCATGCAGGAAAAAGTGTTCCAGCCTTGACTTCATCATGGTGCTGCTGGGACTGTGAAATCCCACCTGAGGGAACTGCCTGGAAGACAGTGAAAATGGGGAAAAAATAGGTAAAAAACCCCAGCAAAAACCTTTGTGACTTAAACAAATGTAACCACGGAATTCAAGATGCTTTAGGCACTCCTTTACTCCTTGCTGGCATCATCAGTATTTCCCTCTGCATGCCCAGTGCCCAGCACCTAAGGAGTGACTAATGGGCCAGCTAGGCAACTCATTTCTGACAGGTCACATTTCCACCTCACCTGCTTCCCCTTTCCCCAGTGTTTCCATCCGGTTTTGGGCTGCAGGGTGCTGGGGGCTGGGGTTGGCAGCACAGTCAGCAGGGCAGTGACCTCACCCACCAGGGATGCAGTCTCATGGTACTACAGCAGAGCAGGGCTGCCTTCCAGCTCACCTTTTGGGAGCAGCAGTGAGTCATATGGCTCTGCCCAGAATATTCCTGGTTCTTAGTTCCCTCTTTTTCATAATGATTTTTGGTGAGGTCCTCATCTGGGGACCTGAGTGGTGCTGTCTTTTAAATGGATATGATGAGCAGCTACATTTGTGTCATTTCAGCATTTGGTGCAGTTAAGCCTATATAGAGAGAAACAATAACTTTTATTGGATTACCTGGGACAACAGTCAGAAACAGACCAGATTCCAGGCACAGGAGTCCTTCCTCGGGACTGAAACAGCCTCACTCAGCACCTTGGATCAGCCTAGTGACCAGAGCACTGCTACTCTTTCCCCTCTTCAGGTCCTCTGGGAATCTTACCATAGATCTGCAGCAGAGGAAAAGAAATGAGTAAAAAGTACTTTTACAGGAAGAACAAATGACATTTAAATCCTCTTTTAAAATGGCATATGAGCATTTTGCTGTGCAAAGCCTCAGCTTGTTGATTGGTGAAAGATCAATGACTTACCTCCCAGGCATGCTATTTTGTTAATTTTTGTATATTGTTTTGAGAGGCTCAGATGGAAGGCACCAAGGTTGAGCTGTATAATTTTCTCAGAAGCCTCATGGTCTCATTTGGTTCATTCATATGTCAAAGCAGCTTTTAATTCCTCAGTTGTGGGGCTCAAGTCTTAAAATACACCTGAAGCCAGAAGGTCCCCTTTAAGTACCTGAATTAAAGGGTCAGGTTTTCCACTGTTTCTAGTTTCCTCCAGTTCCTATTGTTTTAATAGAGGTGTGCTGTTCAAAAAAATTTAGCTCCCAGCTGTAGGCATGAGCATCTCTACTGCTGCTAATACTTTACAGCAAAGTCACTACTTCTATCACCTCAGTGAAAAACGGATCTAGAGGGGATTTGTAGCTTAAGTAGCATCCATGGAAAAATGGTGATGACCTGAACTGCTTCCACTGCTTACCTTTGAGCCTTATTTGCAGGGAAAAAGAAGTAATTGCAGAAGTGAAATAAGCAACCATATATTTTGAATAGATCTTACAAGTCTCAGAGAGGGTAAAAGGCAAAAATATGTTAACAGCATTACTGGAATTATCAATCTGTGAACAGTCTTAATAAAAAGTATTGCCCCAAGGTGTTCCTCTCAGTCCTTCCATCTGTCCCTAAGGTGCTCTGCAGAAGATGCAACCTGAGCACTGTGACAGGTTGATGAAGTCACCTCTTATCTTTTCCACTCTACCTGGACTTCTTATATCTGATATCTTTCTTCTATCAATAGTAAAGTTTGTTTTGATAACTAGGTAAACGAAAATTCTGAATTTTAAGCAGTCACGGATATGAACTTGAACCTACACTTATAAATTTAAATTAATTGCCTAGATTTTTTTAATTATTATTATTTTTTAATATTTTTTTCCCCCAAAATTTGCCTATATGAATTAATCTTTCAAACAAGTCATGGACAGATTGGATCTGAAGCGCAGGCCAGTCCCTCAAGTGGCATGAAGTATTGACTTGGGCATCAACACTGGTGAAACTAAATCATTTTGTACCAGCTGAGGGCTCTGTGTCTTTTTTTTTAAACTCAGGGAACATTTCACAGATAAGGCTTTATTCTCATCTTGTTCAGCCCGTAATATTCATGGTCAGAAATAGAGTGTTCCTCTGCCAGGTCACTACAGAAGTGAGATAAATGTGGAGATGAGGACGAAATATTAATCATAGTTTACTTTTAACTGTTAGATTTTGTTCATTACCTCTTGAGTTACTCATTCTAGCAAATCACCTTGGCTCTGGCAGAAAATACAAGGGAAATAAACTGGAGGCTGTTTTCACCTTAAGCGGCCAAGTGGTTAAAGGACTAGCATGTAAACAGCTCTGCTGCACCTATGCTGTATTATGGAGTCCAGAGGGATTCAGCTTTAATCTTGAGAGGGAGTGTGAGGGGTTTGTTTTTCACAGGGGCTTTAGCCTACAGTTAAGTGCAAACACCTGCTGAAGTACTGGTAATTAGTAGGTAATTAGTAGCTAATGTTCTTAGAATTTAAAAAGAAAAGCTTACATAAGTAATTACTTACTATTTCTTATAATGTGCTGCTTTTCCTGAGATTTCATATCCCCAGAACATTTGCCAAGTTCCTAGGTTCTTCAACATACTAAATTGTTTATTAATTACACACGTATATTGCTTGTAGAAAAAAATAAAATGCATTAAAACGCTGGAAACAGGAGTGAGTTATCTTTTAAATTACAGCACAAGACTCATTGGAAATGACAGAATTCACAGAAGACAACAGCTTTAGGAGGAGCATTAATTTGGGACTGGGGGAGGAGGATGGTGGTGGCTGGAGCAGTGAAAGCAACAGCTGGGTAGCCCTGAATGAGTTTCTTTTGGTTGGATAGGGGATAGAGAGAGACAAAGTGAGAAGCAGCCTTTGTGGTGGGTGTTTTGCTCAGGATAGTAAATGTACAACACAGCTGTGGACCCCCAACTGGATTAAGGCTTTCCCATCTCTATTCACACTTTTCAGGTGTGCTACAAGACTCCACAGCAAAGTGGTTTGCGTTGTATTTCCTCTCTCTTAGAAAGATCACTTCTGGATCAATGGAAGAGCTAAAACATCTGCCTTGTCAAACTCTTTCTGCAGTCAGTACTTGCCATTTTCATACATGAGAACTCTTTAGGGAAAGCTTTTCTACATGCTTTAGATGAGGACTTGGAGATGATGCAGCTATTGAGGCTGTGATTGCACTTAGCAGCTGCCAGCCTTGCTCTTGCAGTGTGTGGGACATGCTTTATACAGAGGCAGAAGGGCAGAGTGCCTGCTGAGTCCCCAACTGGAGCCAGGTGATGCTCACCATGTGTCCTTGTGTAGGGCCCTGCTTGCAGCTCAGCATGAGCCCTGTCCTCTGTGGCAGTGGGGTACACACCTCGTCCTCTCTGATGATATTTCTTCTTCGAGGTGCAGCACAGGCAAAAGCAGGTTTAGTAACAGAAAAGACCATGCAAAGGCAAATGGGAGATCTATAGAGTAGTCCTTTAAGGGAAGAGGTTGAATGTCACCCTCTGAGCTCCTGCACTGGGGGGACACAAAAGCCTTGAGATCTGCCATCTTCTCTGAAGTCATTCTGTGCAGCAAGGCCAAGGGGACAGCACAGCTCTCTCAGGATCTTCTCATGTAGGACAGGGACTTCTGGAAGAGCTGACATGGGAGAACCTCCCTGCTTCTCAAGGAAGTCCATCAGTTTGAAGGAGCAGTCTTCCAGACAATGGCCCTGGTGATGGTGGGGAATGGTCCTGGAGATAACTTCCTTTATCCTGTTTTACCCTACTTCACTTAGGACTTCCTAAACTAAGAGCTTGTGGGACAGTCTGGACATGGCTGTGATGTTTTAACAGAATTGTGGTTCAATTGAAAATGGAGCCCACTCTTTAAAGATAAATCATGAGGTGAAGTCCTTCTTTTATTGTTACTATTCACAGTTGTTTTGTTTTTTTTAGCTTGGCAGTGAATAAGAAAAAACAAACAAACATTCACAAATTGGACTAATTGAGATGAAGCTGCTGGTAGACACCAATTTAGCATACAGCTTTGGCTTCCTCAGGGTTTTAGGTCCTCCAGCATTCTTATTATTCTTTTCCAAACAGTTAAGCTGAATGCAAAAAGTGAAATTAAAAGGAAAAAAAAAACCAACCAAAAACCAAAGGGGAAAATGACTACAAAAAGCCCACCCAAAAAAACAACACCACCCCAGGGTATGTATGGCTGTTTCAACCATACATAGCTCTTAAGAAGAACACTCGCATTTTCATGCAGAGTTCTAATACTAGCTGACTAATCTCTTTGAGGTGTTCACCTTGGAAGGCTCCAACCCCAGCTGTATCTTAATAGCAACCACTATCAACTCCTCTCACAGAGAGGCAGCAAGTCTCTGAGGAGGTGCATAAGTGCTAGGGCAGTGTTTGTTTCCTGAACAATGGGTCTGCTTTCTCCTGGTGAAGACAAGCCCAGCATAATCATAGAATCATAGAATTTTTTAGGTTGGAAAAAACCTCTAGGATCATTGAGTCTAACTATTAACCCAGCACTGCCAAGTCCACCACTAAAGCATGTCTCTAATTTGCTTTAGAGTCATACACCATTTACCACAGCTCAGGATTTCCTGAACTGCAAACGGCATTGCCTGTCAGGACAAATAAAACCCCTGAATGAAGGCATCTGAGGTGATGAAGGTATTTGTCCTTGCAAGGCCTTATGAAAGAGTGGCTTTATGTCTCTCACAATGTTCCTTTTAGTGAAAAAGTGCTAGCTTCATTTTTCAATTAAAAATAGTGCATGGTTCATACTTACATGGTAATGATTTGTAAAAGTATTTATGTTTCCTAAATAAGCAGTAATTAAAAAAATTAAACAGCAAATCTGTGGCCCTTTAGGAGCTATTTCCTGCCACTATGCTATGCACAAGGGATGTGTGAGGCTTCCCAATCATAGCTGGGGACCAAAGCAGATTATTTGCTTCAAAGGCCTCTGCCTGTACATTCAAAATACAAAGCACCATCCCTATGCTTTAGTATCATTAATGGTAGAGAAAGGAGTTGTGATTCACTTTGAAAGGAAAAAAAATTATCCCTCAGCCTATTTTAATTCCTCATTCTCACACAATGTTTTGCTCAAAAAGAGAAGCTAAGTTACTGTGGAAGGAGGTATGGGAAGAATACTGACATGGGAAAATAGTCTCATATTCCTTGAGTTGCAATGGAAAACTTCTCGAAAGAGCACAGAAATACCACACAACAGTTTAAAAATGGAAGAGCAATTAATTCAAATAATTTTGAGCACAAATTGGCTTTAAAGTACAAACACAATTTGGCCAGGACATTGGATTAATGGATCTTGCCAAAGGGTTTATGGCATTAAATCATCTAATCTAGCCATGCTTTCAGACCTGAACAAAAGACCAATTCTGTAACTCAGTCTCCTCTGTGAGCCCAATCCATGTGCCCTGGGGTTCCTACTGCAATCTTATTTAGCTTTTCCATAAAAACTAACCTTGAATAGACATCGTATTTTTACTGTTACTTAAGATATGTCTCACCATGAGGACTGAATTCAGTTGTCTAATCAGAAGTTTCAAATGCTGTTTTTGGTGCCCCGTGGTGTCCAAGACATCCACCAGGGCTGGCAGATGTAGCACATCCCTGAGGGAAGGCTCATGGCTTTCTGGACAAGGAACTATTTCTTGTCTCATGTGTATTGGAAAGACTAGGCCTGTGTTGTAACAAGAAAAGCTGGTGTTATAATGAAGTGATAGTACATTTGAATTCCACTGTGATAGCTAGTTTTATTATTTTCAAGCAATATATTCTTACTATATTCAGAGTGTTGTTTGTTTTGATTCTCTGTGAAAATTTAGAACCAGATGGAAAACAGTTTTTCTGAGGCTACTACACCTTCCTGGAGAGTTACTGGAGAGATGAGCTGCATAATTACGTTTTGTAGCTTGACTCCTGAAAACTGGTTTGATTTCAGGTCAGACAATTTACTTTTGATACAAACTGATGGCAGATAGAGGAGCAAAAATACATGTTCTTCTTCCTCTGCTCTCTGCTCAGTCTCAACTGATGCATCATTTACCCAGCTGATGTATCAATCTACACATGAAAAGCTGTGTGCAAATAACACAGGATAATGTTTACGCATTGTAGGATAATTTTGCTCTCAGTTATACCCACTCCACTCTGCTTCTTTCATTGGGGTTGACAGGTGCAAATGAGAGCAGCTGATTTTTTACTCTGTGACCTTATAATGAAATGAATGAGATTCTTCAGGGCTAGGTTGCCATCATCATCATCATCATCATCATCATCATCATCATAATGTAACCGCAGTAATCCTATATGGCTTCATTGCTGCCCTGGGGAACTCGCTCCATTCACTTAATTGGCAACTGGATGATGATCCCTCCTGGTCAAGCTTGCCCTGAGTTAAACCTGGGATAGCAGTGGGTAAAAGCTGTAGCCATATGATGATGACTCTTCAGTGGTGCCTGGTGTGTGTGTGTTACATTCATAGAGAGCAGAGATCCCTCTTGGGTTTATTACAGGAAGGTGTCCATATCTGAAATCACAGAAGATAAGTACAGTTCACATCCCATTCCAGTCTCAACAGAAAGGACCTGAACTCAAGAGGGCTGAACCCTCATTTCTCCCATGTTCAGGCATGGACAAATGAGTGAATCCATGTGGGCGAGTAGCACTTCCAGGCTGCACTCAGTTACCTTCTCCCAAGGCTCTTGAAGTTGTTTTCTGAAGTTTACAGTAAACATACACACAACCAGCTGGAAATATATAGACAAGAACAGGCCAAAGAAGGGACAAGTGTTGTATGCAGCCTAACATTCAGTTCTTGTCTAATATTTAGTGACACTTTCTACTTGGTTTAAACATGTTATTTGAAAGCATCTTTTGATAAAAACCTTTTTGTAAAGACTTATGGCTGCAGACTCATATTCACAGCTATTAGAAACTTTAACATGTTTGCATAAATAGAAAGGGCTCACAGCCTGTGAGCCTTCAAGAGCTAGATGAGATAAATGGATAGAACATCAAGAAAAGCCACACTAACAAGTACTATGACATCAAAGAGATCTTCTACTCATCTCATGACATGTCATGTGTTCTGGAGACTAATAATTTCAGTATCCTGGTTCTCTGTAGATCATCTAACACAGAATCATTGGTTCTTCACAGAACATCTGTCCTTATAAGAGTCTAAAAGCAACAGTGGATGGCTGATGACAGCCATTGTGTACAGACTAGAAGAGAGCAAAATACTTGTTTCTCAAGCAAATCAGTTGATTATCTTGAAAAAACATTTCTGGAACAGAAGCAATCACCTGACTAAATCTAGCAATCACCTGCTCTCTAGAGGGGGTAGATCTCTGAGTGAATCAGCCAAAAGAAATAATAGGGGTTCCAGAAGTGATGGAGGTCAAAGTTCATAATTCCTTAGATGATTTCCAGGTCTTCCTAATAATTCTTGCAGTCAGGGAGTTCCTCTCCTTGTTAAGTAGTGTCTTTGCATCATCTTTATGCTTATATACATGATCTCTGAACTTACCATGTATATATGCATGTATTTCACTGTAGTGGGTAGATAACAATGAAAAAATCACTAACAACACATTGTAATGATGAGAGCAAGAGGAAAGGAAACATAAATTAATGTAACACTTGTGCAAGACTCTGTGTATCAAAAACTGGGTAAAAAACTTCATCTGTGTTCTTTGGTTTACATTGTGCAGTGCTTTTTATCTGGAGGTGGCACCCATATAGGTCATACCAATGTCACAATTGCAAAGCCTAAAACCTCTGAATGCCATCAAACATTTCCAGCAGAGAATGAGTGCACCTTACAGAGACTGCAGCAACATCTAGTGTTCTTTTGTTTGGTACCTTGTCTTAAGGAAGGACAATATTAAGTCCAAGCTTAGTTTTAGCACTTAGGTAAGTGACAAGCTGTAACAAGGATGTGACCCTTTTTTGACGCCAGCTCAACAAGTTTTTCTGGCTCAAAGATCTGGCATGGTGGGAGAGACATCTGAAGAAATGAAATGATTTAACTACAATTGCACAACAGACAAATTTTGAGCCCTTTTTTTTATTAAATACAAGCAATACTTCCTCATTGGCCTTTCCCCATGAAAGGAATAGTCCACAGAGGGGGTTTGGCTTCAGCAATGATTGCCACAAGTTCAGATAATGAGATATTAGTAGCCTAAACATGTAAAATAGCATGAATCTTAGCCTGCACCAAGGTTTCCCTGTCAGTGTACTATGCTGCTTTCTTGGGTGCTCATTAGATACCTGTAAAAGCCTGTCAAAATTTCTTTCCTGCTTTTTTTCCCCCATCTCACATACTTGCACAGGTTTTGTCTCTTCAACCACATAATTCAATTACTGAGCATGAAAATATTTCCCCCTGTATTCTGATTGTTCTGTGGCTGATGATGGTGTGAGGTGCCATGATGGAGTGCACTCAAGGAGCTCTTAGATGAGCATATATATTTGCATTGCTAATTTTGTGCCTTGAGAGGGAAGGCAATGGTTGACTTTGTTCCTTGTTTGATTCATAGATCTGTCTCATTTTACAAAGGATTGATTTGTGTGTAGGCAGGGAGTGGGGCTGGATATACGGTTTGAATTGCTAGCACTTGTGCACAAGTGAAGTACTACTTGTTTGCAAGAAGATACTGAAAAATGGGAAAACAATTGCATTACAAAAGATTTGTTAAGGTGCCTGTGAGGAAGCTCCGTGTGTAAAGACCCACACAAAGAGATGGTCTTGGTCTGTGTGGACCAGAAAAGGGAGACGATCCATGGAGAACATAAAATGGATAGCTTGAACCAAACAGAAGTCATTGATTACACAAAAATGAATTCTTTGCATGGGCTTAGTACTAGCATCAGGCTCACATGATGCTGGTAGGATGAATAAAAGGCATAAATCAATGCAATCCTGTAAAGAGTAATGTTTCTTTAACAAGTGGTATAAGACTTGGAGACTTAGGCCAGACTGAGTACAAAGTAGAAAGCTTCACAAAAAAAATAATCGAGGTCTCTGCAAAATATTTCAATTTTTTTATTGATTGAAGGCAATTATCCCTTAATTGCATATTTAAATGAGGTATTAGGAGGTTTAACTAAGCAATGCCTCTTAATTGCTGCTGCACACTAGGTGTCACAGATTGTGTTTATTTCATATGTTAATTAAAGAGAATGGGTATTTTATTTTATTGACTAGCGGGCTCTTCAGGCTGTACTGCTTAGGATCAAGGATGTCTCAGGTGTCCACAGTAGCCTGGGTGTTAATGTAACCATGAGAAAGGTTCTGGTTTTAAATGAAGAGGTATATCTCCATTTCATGGATATTTTCAGCCACTTAGACCATATCTAAGTAGTGGGAGGGAGAACCTTAACCCAGGTAACGTTAATTCAAATGACACAGAAGTGCATAAGTGCAGGCACCACCACAAGAAAGGTATGCACATCAAGAGCACAGGTATTTTTTTGCCTCTGATGAACACACAACTCTAGGGCTGTGAATCAGGACCTGATGGGGCTGAGATTTGAAATACCTGGCATAATTTCCAGGCTATGGCATAATTTCTGAGGCTTTGTTGTGCAGCCATGTGTGGTTCATACCTTGGAGTTAGCAGCCCCGCTGCCATGAGATCAGGGGGAAGTGTCTGGATCCCATATGGTAGTTCTGAGCTGGTTTTTGGGGATAGCAGCACATGAATGGAAGGGTTTTCTGTAAAAAAAATAAATTTCTTGTCTGACTAACTGTGTAGCCAGTGAAAGAGTGATATACAGGCAGAGCCAAACATTAAAGTGGGATAGAGTTCTTCTCTGGTGTGTAGTGCATGCCTACTACATGTGTGACACACAGGGTTATACACCTCAGGCTCTGAGACTGCCCTTTTTTTCTGTAAGATAAGAATAATCAGCCAGAGTGTTGAAAAGGCAAGAGACAAGATATCCTGTTTAATCACAGGAGTGCTATGTTGTATCTATATGGAGGGGGCAGATGGATGGATACTGCAAACTGGCCAGATACGAACGATCTCTGGGACAGAAACCATACAGCCGTGTTAGTGAGGCTTGTGCCTCAGCTAATAAGGCCCACTGGGAGGCAGAGCGTGTTAATTCAGGAATACTGTAACACTCCTGCCGTCAAACAGCTTCTGGATCACAGCATGTGTTGCTCAGAGCATGGGCAAAGGGGACACAGCACATCTCACCAGTGTGGTGGGGCTGGTGAGAAACTGAAGGTGGTTTCAGGGCATATCAGGCCTGTGGCTGCTCGGGGCATGAAGATCTCTCGGAAATACTTGTAAGGAGAAGCGATCTGGAGTTGGAACCAGAGGAAAAAAGAACTGCCAGAATGGCTGGGGGCATGGGGGTGGGGAGCCTATCGTATTATGGGAAACCCAGAAACAGCGTATTTTGTCTGGGAAAGCAGAAGCAGATGGCAGGAGCCTGGGCAATCTTCAGGCACAGGCTTAGGGCAGAAAGGCTGCCTCCTTGTCTGAGGAGGCAGTGGCTGGTTTGCAGCAGGAGCAATGGCTTCGGCCACACACCAGGTCTTTGTATGGTCCTCACAAGAAAAGGCCGTGTGCAAGTGGGTGGAGAAAGAAGCAACAGGATTCTCAACTGTTTCCAGTGGAAGGGCTCTTGGTGGAGAAGGAGGGAAATTCACAGGCGCATTCCCTCTGCCCAAATTTTTCTTCCCCGGGTGAGACCTAGGGACTCTTCCCAATTTCTGACCAGTTTCCACCAGTTTCTGATCTGTTCCTGGCACCCCTCCTGCTGGTCAGTGCTAAAGGGAAGGCTATTTCTGTGTTACTATGTATTCACAGCAGTAGGGTTCAGAAATGGCCTTCTGGTTAGGGCAGTGGAAGCAAAAAGTATTGTTTTGATAGAACTGAACTGGTTTATTTTTTGTATCAGTGTTTGGAGCTGGCTATTGCTAGGGAATAGCTCTTCCAACTCCATGTTAAAATATAATATTCCATAAATTGTGTTTCTGGTTTGTTCTTCTACCTTTTGCTGAACATATATGGAAATTTCAAAGAAACACCAAAATCCCATGGCTGTTGTTTGAGCTTAGGGCATCTTGGGTTTTTTTTGTGTTTGGGAAAAACAAGTGGAGCCACTAATGATGGGATGATCATGGACATAATTTCTGCCTTCTGTCAGAATGTAAAAATGCAGTGCCAGAGTAAGAACCATCAGCCTCAAGTATTGACTGAGCTGTTAGACTGAACAGTGAATTTGCTCTCTTTTAAATGTGTTAGATCCAACCCTAGATTAAATTTAAACTACTTTGCTACAGCATAATCCACGAGGGATATCCTGACTTTCCACTGACTTTAATGGAGCCTCTACTGAACAATTAGAGCAAAGCACAAAATATGCAGCATGGCTGTAGAGATGAAGTGGTTAACAGCCCTTTTTTTTGTGGGTAATTTCCCCTTTTAGTTTTTACTGTGTTATTATAATTAGCAAACCCCAAGGGTTCAAGTCTAAGCTAAAACAGGGCAGTGGCATGATAGTTTGTGTGTTGTTACTACTGCTTATTACATCTATCATTATCATCTCACCATGACCTTGGGCTTCCCCACTGGTTTATCATCTCTTCTCTCTATTGCCTATGTCTGCTGAAAGCTCTTTGAGGCAAATCTGGTGGTTTGGTGGTCCAGACCTACAACAACAGGCTTAATTCTATATCGAGGCCTGTAGGAGCAGCAGTGTAACTTCTTTGGGAAGGCAAATACTGTTGTGCCAGTTTGTCCTCCTGGGGTCTGCCAGCTGATTGTTGTAGGGCCAAAAAAGGGCTGAGCTTTGCATGCAGGATGTTACATGATGATGGGCAGGGAATACCTCTGCTCTGCCTCAGGACAAAACCTGCCATGCTGTAGATGTAAGGACACACCATGGGAGCTGGTGCGAGAACCCACAGGAAAGAGAAGAGCCTCCAGTTCAGTTTTAGGAGAGCTCAACCATAGATTGATGAGGCTCATCAGCTGGGCATTTCCCTCCAGTAGAGATTGTCTAGGCAAAGCTGCCCCAGCAGTTGCAGAAGCTTCATGCTCTGCTGGCAGTGAGTCTTCGAAAAGTTGAAATTTTTTTGTCTATCTAACATCTTTGGGCCAATGCAAGAGTGGATGGAACATGGTGGGTTCTTAATGATTAAATGGGAGAAAAATCAGACTGGACAATTCATAGTTCCCTTTTGGCCAGAAATCTGTGGAACAATGTGCTGTCCCTCACTGGTCAAAGACTTCTCAGAAGCCCATAATTTAGCCCTTAATGTATGAGAGATTTAATATTGCAACACACAGCACAATGGCTTGAAGAGAACCAGACGGGTCTTGACATCACCAGCCTTTTCTTCCCTTCAATTACCCAGAGCGGTTGCTATTGTTTGAGCCTCATCACTAATGGCATTGGAGAGGGATCCAGCATCGGCCAACCACTAGGGCTCTCACAACTATATCATTATTTTTTCTCCTAGTAGATCTAGGCAGGACCATGATCAAAATATTGCAAGCTGATAGCAAACTTCTGCTGCCCTGAGAGGAGCCGAGCTGCTGTTTGTGAGGGCAGGATGGAAATTTCAAAGTTAATCTGGTTCCCATCTCTAGAACTATTTAACTGCAGCACACAAAGCATTCGCAGTGCACAGGGAATTCAGTCGTTTTATGCAGGTCAGCCATACGATGAAAAATTTTATATCAAAATGTTTAACTTCAAAAAGGGTTAGATTCAATTTCCTGGTGAAGGCTTGAGTCAGTTCTCATTTTAGTCTCCCCTGCATTCCTGCCCCTAGGTAAAATGTCATTGTATTGTCACGTTTGGCTGTAATAATCATAGTCATTTGGCCAGCAACAAAATCACAGGCCTGAACATTTCTGATGATTTAATCCAAATTCAGATCCAGATATGTCACCTGTCCCATCTTTGAAATAAGTGGAGCCATTTATTTGCACCTGGATCATCAAATTAGGATATGGCTCTGTCCTCTGAGGTTCTTGGGTCTATCTTACCTTATCTGCCGCTCCCCAGACAACATTTTTCCTGTTTAGGGCAACTGCTCAAATGACTGATTCTGAAGCTGCTGGAATAAAGCAGACTCTTCCCCCATCCAGAGAAAGCAGTGGTGTCCCATTGTTTGTGTATTTCCTCTCATAAGTAGTCCATGAATATGCTTCCTTAAGTCACTGAAGGAAAATACTTTCAAGAAAAACCTCCTGTCTTGTCTTTAAGAAAAATATTTGGACTGGTAAAATGCATTGTACTATGAAGGATAGTTCCAATTTACAGACTCATGAGCTTATGAGTGGAATAAGCCTCCATCCTTATCTTTATGTTACAGCAATGGCACCCACATACGATAAGTCTTTGCTGGCAGAATTTTGAAAAAGTAATTCCAGTGCAGTGAATATAAAATAAATGCTACCAAGGAAAAATATTTTTTGCTCCCCTGGAAAAGAAAACATTATTGAAACTGTTGGATGCCTCAGGAGTCTATTCATGCAAAATCTATTTCTGCAGTCAAAATATATTCTATTCTGCAGATATTTTTTTTCAATGTGTGACTGAGACTTCAAGACAGAAAGAAATAGCCATTTTGGCCAGGAAAGAACTGGCATGTGGTCTGGTTTTAGGTGAGTGTAGATTTTGCATGAAAATTATAGTAATTATGGGTATTTGTAAACAGCGATTTTTGCACTTTAACGGCCTAATCGCATGGTCAACAGCTGGAAGTTGCTCTATGCAGATTCTTACCTAACACATAATAAAAGTCACCCTTTGCTGCATTTCCACAAAGAAACAAATTATAGCACAAAAGAGACCTGCCAAATGCAATCTTTCATCCTCTTCTGGTTCTTAAAGAGAATGTTTGAATATTCAGATTTTTTTAAAAGGGATAAAACAAAAGGAAAAATAATTTATGTATATCTAAAACACATGTATAAAGAAAAAAAGAATGGAAAATGCTGATGTATATGTACTACTTAGTCTTTCATTTTAATATATGCATTTCCTTTGCATTTGAAAGTTCCTGTGTCATGCATGGCACACATCTGTTCCTTTCATTTTTAATTCTGTTTTAAATACATATTTTTAATTTTTCCCTATTGTTTTCTCAAATGGTTCCATTACAGCAATTTAAAATCATATCCAACAAGCAAAACCACAAAATGACTCTTGTCATATTGAAAATCTTGGCAACCTGATGAAGAATTTGCTATCTAACTGGAAGCAACAATCAAAAAGGAAAGCCAGAACAAATCTGACCCAACCTTTCCCCTGGACTGTTGGAAAACACCTCAGTTTAGCATCCTGGTCACCAGGTATCCCAGTCCAGGCACAGTTCAACCAGTTAGAAATGGCAGTAATTGGCGGTGATGATTTACATCAATCTTTTTCTTTGCACTTAAGAGTGCCTAGGAAATAAAAGGGCCGTTGCTGTAGATCTGCTGAGAAATGGTAGCTTCAAATCCTTAATTTGCTTGTAATGAATTCCCTTTATCCTTAGGCTTTCTAATAAGACACTGTCAATATCTATCACTTCTAGTCTTCTGCATCTTTGTCTCTGTTTCTTTGCTGGACATTGGTTGGCAATTGTGCACAGAATTTTCTGTAGCTGAGTTTTCCAAAATGAGGGATACTGGTGATACACCCACAGTTTCACCAGGAGAAACATAGAACTCCAGCCCTCTCTCTTTCTTGCCTTTGTAGTTGCCTCCCTTCAGTCAGTTCCCTCATAGTTATATAGATTGTGTTACAAGCATTGTGTTTATATAAAGTGCACACCCATGGGTTAATTTGTATATGGAATCAGTGAGTTTGTTTGTGCCGTTTATAATGTCAACACTAGCTACTGGAACACAAGTGTAAATTTAGTCTAAAACTTGCAGATGAGGAAAAATAACTGCTAAGAAACTATGGAGAAGAGAAAACCTTGAAGAGCTCCATAGGCTCCATAAGAAACTCCATTTTAAAGGACCAAAGCAGAGCCGAAAACTTGGCCCATGGGGCCCTGTCCCTGGTTCATGCTAGTTTGCTGGGGCAAGGGTGGGATGCCAGGTTTCTGGGGTTGCAAGTGGGACCTGAGCATCCCCACCAAGTCCCAGGTGAGAGAGAACTGAAAGGAATGCACTGGCAATGCTCTAGCACAGAACAGCTCCCACATAACACCAGCCTGGTATCTAAGGCTCTCCTGCAGGTCTAGGGAGCCACTGCTGCTGGAGGAGGCTGGGTGCAACTGAGGCAGCGGTGAAGGTTGTTCTTTCTTTCTTTCTTTCTTTCTTTCTTTCTTTCTTTCTTTCTTTCTTTCTTTCTTTCTTTCTTTCTTTCCCATGGTGTTACAGGGGCTTCCCAGCTGCTGATCAGATTCGGAGACACAGCTCTTATATTGTACTTACAAGTATCACCGTGAGGCTCTGTCTTAACCCTCAAAGTCATCCTCCTTTCCATCACCAGGCACTCGGCCTATCTTTGGGTTCATTTTGCTCTTTCTCCCTTCTTGCCACTCTATATGTTATTCTTTGTTAATTTATGAATTGCTGTGAGTCTTTGGCTTGGCTCTTATTAAAAACTGTGCATTTTAAAGGTGTTTAGTTCTTTCATTGCTAGTATTAATCGCTTCACTATCAATTCCCTATTCCCATCTGTTGTTTTGAAATAGCATTATATATTATTATGCCTTTTCATTGCTTCGGCTCTCTGTCATAGCTGACTGCTTGTTTACTTCACCCTCTGTGAAGCTTCCAAAATCCTTTTTCTCCCTTGTTCTCATGGCAATGCTCCAGCTCCCTGAGTTCTGGTGTGTTCACCAGAGGTGCTCCTGCATAACCTTTAGGGCGTCTTGCTCTAGAATTTTAACATCCCTCTCACTTTCTCTCCCTCTTCCTCCCCAGCTACCTGTCTTCCTTCTCTGCTGAAGGAAACTGCCCTGTGTAGCATCAGCATTGTCAGTGTATTTGTACCTGCAGCTCAGCTGCCAGCCTGGCATCTCAAATAAAACCACCAGCAGCAAGAAGAGGCACAGCTGAGTTACTGGGAAGCCTTCACCGATTCCATTCACCTCTGACAGGTCCTCATCAGGTTCCATGAGATTTGACTAGGTATTTCATAGAAGAGTTACCTTGGATATTGCTGTAATACTGCAGTAGCTCATTCACAGTTTTTTTCTCCCTGTTTATCCTTTCCTTCTCCTATAGCATTTTTATGCCCTTTCCCTAACTAATTGACTTCCCAATTTTATTATCACTTCTTTCCTCTCTGCTAATAGCAAGATTGTTTCTAAGCTGTTTTGTCAGTTCTCTGTTACACCTATTTTCTCCTCCTGTCTTCTAATCAACATATTTTATCAATGATTCCAATTTTCACAACATCAAATGTAATTTCTGCCTACATTTCAGGCTATTTAGTCCGTAGCGCCTGAAAGAACAAGGTATTTATGCTTTCAAGGGAAAATAATGTCATTAATAAAGGTTTGGGGTTCTTTTTTCCAACAGCCTTTCATAGGGCAATCCTTAACTTACATTTTTATCCTTGTAGTGCTAAGGACTCATGAGCAGAGAAGATAGTAATGGTAAACACCACTTCAGCCAATGTCCCCTCCAACTGCCATCTCTGAAATCTCTTCTCTGCCCTTCCCGGTGACCTTGTCCCACACCGCCTGGGTGAATTCCTGCTGTTTGTTTCTCAATCTGAGTCACATTATAAGTTGTGTGACTGTGTATATGCAGAACTGCAGTCTTTTTCTGGAGGAGAGGGAAATATTTCTGATTCAAAACATAACTCGGAATGGGAATATTGGTCTGGTAGAGGGTTAGAAAACACCATGCTGTTCAGGTACCATGTCATATAAATCCTGTCATATGAGACCAACCCCTGTTGTCGAAAGGAGCCGTTAGCTTGATGTGTTGATCCTGTTCTTCCATTTAGAATGTTGCTATTCTGTTAGAAACCCTTTCCCCCCGCCTCATTTTTAAAATTTCTAAATTTTCTAAATTTATGGGAGGCTGGTTTCTATCCAGTTGTTCTTGCCCAATGGATAGCTTATTTTTTCTCCTACAGCAAGTATTTACAAGCTGTTTATCCAAGACAGGGCAGTTCTCTATGCCCTCAAGATTTCATTTTGCTGGCTGAATATGCCAAGCTCCAGCGTCTTTAGCACAGCTAACAGCCTGTTTCCCAAGCATCTTAGCACTGTTCTCTAAATGAATTTCAGTTTGTACTTCTAGTCTTTGAATGTGAGTAGCCAAAGGAGTAGACAGTATTTCAGATCTTGTTGCAGTACAGTTTCACACAGTTATCTTAAGACTTTCCTGTTACTGCTGGGACTATCTTGCCTGGCATGGGCTGGATTCTGCCTTGGCAAGGGTGGCCCTCATTGGTATCTTAGAGTCATCCATACTCTCTTTAGCTCCTGAATCACCTTAACTCATCTCAGTCATTTTCTGCCAATGAGATCTCTTTTAACAGCAGCTGTGGTAACAGTCCCTCAAAGAACTAGCTTTTATTTTATTCTATTCCTGTAATGCGTATCTTCCTATCTACTGCCCTCATCCTCTTCTGCATTAACACTTTCTTTTAGCTGTGGACAATTACTATCCCAATCACGGTCCCAGAAATAATGACCGTCTCTATTTATATGCAAGTTACCAGGAAAGAGACAAAGTAGAATATCTCAAAACTGAATATGAAGAAAATTCATTCATGTCTCTTCTTCAGTACTTTTTGCAGTACTGCAAGTGGTCGCCTTCATTTGAGCAGGCTCCCACTCAACATTTCCTTCATGCATCCCTATTTTCTCTAGCTAAAAAAATTATTTCTCATCTGACACCTTATTAAATGCTCTGCTGAAGCTCAGATAAATTATATCTACCATGTTTCCTTTGTCTAAAAAATCTTTTATCTCTTAAAAATCCTATCAAGTTAGTCTAAAACAACCTACCATTAACAAACCCAAACCCTTTGGCAATATTGTAGTCCATTCCCAGTTTATCTCAATGACTTAAATTACTTCTTTCTTTCAAAATTTATTCCTAAGACTTCAGACATTTGAGATCAGACTAACTTGCAATTGTGAGATCTCTTTTCTTCTCTCACTTAACTATAGATACTGCCTTTACTATTTTCTAATCCCATGAGTAGATAGACTCATCATGAATACCTGCAAGTTCCTGTAGTTTCATGTGCCAGTTCTGTCTGAAGTCTGAATGAGATTATCCAGGTCCTCACAACTGGAAACAATTAAGCTCTTAGATTTTTTTCTGTTGTTTCCAGTTAGTAAAATCTCATTCCCATGCAATTAAGCTTTTAGATTATTTTGCTGCTGTTTCCAATGTAATAGAACCTCATTCCCATTATATATATTCCCTTTGCACTTCTGTTCAGTGTCATTACTCTTACTGAAGTTTGCACTAAAGGCTCTTTAAGTGGCTCTTTATCCTGCAGGTCCATAGATGATTGGGTTTTTGGTTTTTTTCCTCCTGCATGGAATACAGCTTTGAGATCTTGTAAGCATCAGTGATTCAAAGAATCCTCCAGCCTCTTTCCCATCCCATTGCAGAGACACACAGTGTGTTGACTTTGGTGGCTGGAGCCCTCAGAGCTCAGAGCACTTAGTCCATGCCCTTTTGAAATGGAGAACATTAGTTCCAACCTTACTTTTATTTGTTCTTCCATTTAATGTAAACTGAATCAAAGCACAATCACTTGAGCCAATGCTGTTTCTCAGCTCAGGTCTACTAAAATGTCTTCATTGCTTATCCGAACCAATGGAAAATTCCAATCATTCTTTTAATATCTTTCTGTAATAAACACAATTGTATGTATTATTTATAATTGTCTTCACCAGCTACTTAATTTCAGTGATACCAGAATGCCCAGCAATCTTTTAGGAGTCATTTTGTCTTGATTGTGCTTAATAGAGAGAAATAAAGAGCCTGACAGGCAGGAGGAATCTTAAACATAAGCGGAGATGATTGGAATTTGTGGGAAATTCCAGTCTTTTTAGCCCAAATTAGGATGAAACATAAAAATATTTATACTAAAAGGAGAATGTTTCCAGGTCAAATGAACTGCTTGAAATGCTTCATTTTGTCTTCAGTCCATTAGAACTGATTCAATAGTCTTTTCATTTCTTTTTCCCCTCTGGCATTTTGAAATTTTTAAAAAAAAAAAAAAAGGGACTTGGCAGAGATGAAAATTACTTTAATATTAAATGTTCATATTTTTATTCTTCATAGAAAATGTACTTTTAAAATGACTTCCTGCATTGTTTCATACAAGACAGTGGATTTAAAATATGCTTGCTCTGTAACAGAAATTAAACAGGAATGTGTGATTCATGTGATCAATCACAGCTAAGCAAACTCTGCAAACTGTAGAAATGTTAGCTGAATTATCCTCACCGTGACCTGGGGCTCTGCTAGGTGTATTTCTAAAGTGCATGCTTCTGCTTTGTAATCACTGCAAGTTTGGTGGCATGTTTCCTGAGAGGGAATAAGTGTCCCTTGATGCCAACGTTACGCTGACTGTGGTAGATTTTGAGGGCTTGTTGTCTCTGCAGAGAGGACAGTCCTAATAAAGAGGCATCTGGGCCTTCTTGTCTCTTTTCATCTATTAAGATATGTCAGGCTAGACTCTGGACAGCTGGATTGTGATGTTTTTGCCCCTAGGGTGTCTTGGGGTAGTGCAGTAGGAGAGCATCGCTCTCTCCAGGAGCCAGTGAATCTGAGCATACGTCTCAAGGATGAAACCTGGAGAAGTGCAAAGAATGATTTCATCTTGATTAATTACACAGTATTGATCCTCTGTGGAAAGAGCAATTATCCCAGACACTCTTCTCGCTGAAGTGAAAGCCACCGGGAAAGCCACTCTGATAAAGAGGATGAACGTTTTTCCTCCAAAGGGCTCAACTGGTTTTATCCTGAGGGTCTGCAGTGTTAAATTTAGACTCAAAGGGAAAAAAATTCTAGCCTCATTGTAGATGTGCCCAGCTTATATCAAGCACAACAGAAGCTGAACAGAAAAGAGGTAGGGTTAAAACTCAGCTCCTGTGGGTAAAGCGTGAAATCTAACCCTGTGCATATTTTCATGAATGGCTTTGTCCAGAAATTTCAAAATCTGGAAGTTGTCTGTTGAATGTTATCATAATGAGAATGTCATTCTCTCTCACCTATTGCCTTTCCATGCTGTGGATATCTCCATAGGCATTATCTAAAGATCTAAGGGATGCCAGATTCTACCCTATACATCAAGGAAATAAAGCTTCGTAAGCAGGAACATGAATCTGCCAGATGCAGGCTGTCTCAAAGATATGCTGACATTGTCTTCTCTTCTGATATTGCAAGGAGGTGCTACTCTCAAAATTTATTTTTTTTAAGTTCAGTATCATTATTCTGTATTAATTGACAGGACGTATATGTCAATAGAATTTATAGTACTGGCCAAAGGTTAAGTTTACGCTCAAATTCAAGCCCATTCATCTCCCTAATGTTTTCTCTGTTTGTTTTTTTTCTTTTTAAACCAGGCTGCATTTTCTAAAAGAGAAGTGTTTCCAGTCACTGAAGGGTAGAGCCACTCATGCCCAGTCAAATCAGCGCTAATCCATACCCCTGTGCTTGCTGTTTTAGGTGCACCTGGAGCGTGGTCTTCACCACCCGCTCATTCTGAGGCTATTGTGACTGCAGCCCTCCATGATACAGAAGCCTGAGGATTTCTCAGCTTTTTGTCAAAGCCATCATTCTCTTTTTGCCCCATAAAGGCAGGCAAGGAATTTGAGGAAGATCTCCCTGTTAGCTGTTGATGCCTTTCCCTTTGAAGCCTTTCTGGTCACACGAGGTCTGTACAGATCTCCTCAGGGATGTTACCCTTGAGCTAGCTATTCCAACACACTTCTCTTTTCCCCTAGTTAGATCCTGTGTTGAGTCACTTATGTTAACCATTTGCATTAATAAATCCAGACAAACTGCTAGATGGTGCCTGCTGCTTCTGTAGCACAGCTTAAACCACTGGTTCTCTTGCCAAACTGATTCTGATTCCTTTTTAATTGAAAATTTGTCCTAGTCCATCACCTGTCTTTTCCTTAGCTGTTGATCACTATGAGAAGCTTTATAGAAAGGTTTATACAATCTGGAAAATCAGTGCCATGCCAAACACATGAAACACATTTCTTTCCAAGAGCTGTTCCTCTACCTTTCAAGAAACAAACTGCTCTATTCTTCTGCTCAGATTCTGCAATCTACAATTCCCGTAGTACCACTCAGAGAAACACACATCTTTGGTGATGTCAGTATCTTGTACTCAGCCACAGCTGGGATTTTGGGGAAAACAATTTTCTAGGTATGTACAGTATGTGTAGACGACTGGCTTTTGTAGCAGCAAGCTGTATATCAAAATATTTTCCACTTTGGGGAAGTGGGTGAAATTGCCAATGTGATCGTAATGCAAGCTATAAAAAGATCAAAGTTGCAATGTTCTGCAACAGTATCATCCATTGAAATGTAGTAGGAGCTTGCTGAAAAAAAAAAGTTCATGCAATATATAAGACATTAAAAATTCTGTTACATTACTCTTGCCACAAAGATTGTAATGAAAATGGGAAATGGCACAAACGTAACCCATTCTCATTACAATCGTTAGATTGTAATCTTGTGCTCTCCTTCTCAAGAGAATGTTAAATGAGATTTTAAAGTATGGAAAATAAAGGAGCAAATGGAAACTGGAAAGCAAAAGAGGTGAGGCATGATAGACTTCTCCTGCATTCTTATGTTCTTTATTTTTGCAGTAAAACAAGAGAGAACAGTATGATTTCAAAGGAAGATGTACACACACATAGATATACTTCTGTTTTCATTTCTTTTTGGAAAGTATATTATTTCAATATTTTTATCTTCGTCATTTTTACTGTAAAAAAGAGTCTCCCCAAGCCAAAGAGACAAGGCAAAACTTTAGATATCTGCATCAAAAGATTTATTTTAACAGTGTAGAATTTGCCCTTATCCATCATAGTAAGAGCTGAAGGTAACACCTCCCGGTGAGAGAGAACTGTATGACTTAGGAGACTAGCAATTAAAAATCTGTCAGTCACAGGTCTGGATCCATCCCTGATTAGATAGTGACCAAAAGTTGTTAATATTACGCGATCACCGCGGAAGGAAGTACCTGACCTCGCTCTAATCCCCATGCAAGTATTTAAATGACACACTGTAGCTGTCACTCAGCAGTGCCATTGGTGCTGCCAGCAGAACACTAAGCATTAAATAAGAAGTGATCTATCCCCATCTCCTTCGCTGTGGTGGTATTTAACAAACAGGGTTTGAAGCAGGTGTAACAGGTACCTTCCTTCCAGGCTCTCACAGGGGAGGAAAGGGGATGCTGGCCTCTTCTTAGGCTGTACATTGAGGGGTTTGCAGGACCTCTTAAAATATTAATGATAGAAAAATATCTATTGGAAGTTCAGAGGCAGTATCATGGCAAAACCTCTGTTTTGCTTGGAGAGTCAATGGAGGTGAATGATTGTTATGCACAGGAGCCAAAAGGTCTCCTTGATCAAAGGGGCTATGCCCCTACAGAGTCTATGTGGCATCCTCTCCACACAGCCCTGCAACAATGCAACCTTATAAACATCATACCACCTCAGTAACAAAAGAAATGCTTTGCAGACAAAAGATTAAAATCTACAAAGCCTCTAACTCAACCCAGAGACAAGGTAAGAAAGATCAAAGTAATTAGAAATAGTTTAAGTCTTTGCAGTTCTCTTGGAGAGAAGAGAACTTCTTCTTGTCTGATCCTGTATTTTATGTTGACTTTTTTTCTTATTTTTTTTTTTTTTTTCCCCTTTTTTTGCTTACCCACTTTATTTGGCATAAGTTTGAGGGTTTGGGTTGAAGTTTTGGGATTTTTTTGTTCATTCACTTTGGTTTTTGATTACCCATGGAGTTCATGTTGAATCACCTCCCTTCCCTTACTGACCTTCCCCAACGAGGTGACCATGGGCTGCTCCAAGTGAAAGTGGAAGATGGAACCTATCCCTATAGACAAATCATCTGTCATAGCTTCATGTAACCTTCCATCACTCTTTGATGAATGAATATCCTAGGTAAAGTTTATTTTCTCACTTAAAATCTGTGAAGAAATTTTCTCACTTAAAATATCAAGAAATTATGGAGAAAGAAATCTGATATTTCATGGGTTTATACCAGAATAAACTTCCTTTGTCCTTGATGCTTGCAGTCTCCAAAGGTCAGATTTTTTTCTTGTCTACATATAGATGCTGAAAGTGACATGATAGTGATCTCACCAGTTTTCTAGCTGAAGAACAAATCTACTCTTCAAAGAACATTTATAAGTATCTGTAACTTCAGGATGACTTGTAGGTTTTCCTGTAATCTTGGTTAAAAGTGTTTACATCTGAGATAAGTTCTTATTTGCAAGTTTACATATCATGAAAACATTATATCTGAACTAGAATTCATGACAGCTCTTTTATTTTAACTGCCAAGAGATTTTGCACTAAGAGAAAAACCTGTATTATGGCTGGCTGTACTGCATCTAGCCTATGATAAATAGAGAACTTTTAATTTCCCAAGTATCCAGTTCCTCCAACTCCACAAACTACAAAAATTAAAAATAAAATTTTCATTCTGAAGCTTAAAATTAATTTAGTTTCTGTTGTAGTGCTGTAATAAGTAGATTTAATTTAACCAGTCAGCAGTTCCTTCCATTGGACATTAATTTTTTAAAATCTGCAAGTTAATCAACCTGTTTTATGGCTATATGTGTTTTTACATCAAAAATCCTCATTATTTCTTTTTTATTTTTCCGTTAAGTGTCTGGGATAAGTGAAAATAGCTTCTGAATATAAAAGAATCAATTAATGTTTCAATATAGGGGGGAAAAAAAAACATTCCCCAAATGGGTAACTATTTCCAGTGCTCCAGACTGTTTCTCTTGCAGCTGTTTGGATCATGATCTGCCAGTGCCACCTGTTAACTAGACTGGTCTTTACAGGCAGAATATATGGTCAGAAGATGAAGAAGCTCCTGAATTTTCTCTTTTTTATTTTAATAGTCCCTCTGAAACATGAAATCAGTCTCAGAGATTTTGGAACCTGCATCTTCACACTTATTAGAGGTGAATCTATCAGAGGGCACAGGTTTTAGATAATGGATAATCTGTTTACAGGTCTCTGTACCTGAGAGGAAATATCCAAAGTCAGGTCTTGATTCAAACAAAACCATTTCAATATCACCCACCAGCCACACTGGAGCTGCTTCAGAGAGTGAGGGCACTGGGATCCTTGGTTCCTGCTCCCTGAGGACAGGTGTCTGGGAGAATCTTTCCCTCAAGGGGCTGCACAGCAGCATTTCCCCTGACTGTAGGGTACCACACAGGCATGCCCTTTTGTTAATGACAAAATGCAAGCTTCTAGAGAAAGTAAAAAGTGCAAGTGTATCCTTTCGAACGTCTCCTTTGTTTTTGCTTATATGTCAAAATTCAGCAAACACAATACATTTGTTCCCTGGACCTTCTACCTGTCACAGCTCTTTTCTGCAAATCAGTTTGCACCTCAGTGTGTCTCAGCTGCTGCTGTAGCTATAATTCCAATCATAGCTAGCCACTTTAATGGGCTTCTTGAGTCCACTGGGAAGAGCTATCCCATATGCAATGTCAGCTCCCAGCACCTAGAGAAAGCGCAGTCTCTCTGCCACTTTTTAAGGAGAGCTTCAGTTCTGTGGTGACATTTGAGAGCTTTCATTATCTCAGTGCAAGAATCTCTGGGGCACACTCTGGTCTCTTAACATGCCCTTGTTTAACGGCACTCCTTACCTTTGGCTGCCTGTGTTCAGCTAACCAAGTGGTGGCAGAAATGTGTATAGTCCCTCTTAAATAATTCTGATTTTCCCAAGTCCCTCTGCAGTTTTTTGATGGAACATATGGCAATGTTATGTCTATTTGAAAAAGCCTTTGCATCATATGTTTATACAACTGCTCGCTATCCCAAGACAAAAATTCTTTCCTGTTATTGCCCATTTGCTGACTAAAGAAATTATCCTCTTTATGTATTCTGGTACTTTACCTTGATACCTTACATGTTTAATTATGTAGTCCTTGGTCCATAATCCATATGATTCACTCACCACATAATACAACTTGCATTAGTTTTATTTTTTTTAACCCTTGCCCTTTCTTGCTTGTTTGCTTTCCTTTGTCAGCCTTTGCTATCTATTTAGTTTTGGATCTTAGCCTGGCTCCCATAAAGTTTTTTCTCTTTAGTGACAAAATAGTCAGTGGCTCCAGTGGTACAGGATTTGTCTCAAAGGACAAGAGCTCCTGATGTTTAAAGACAAGACCTTAAAACAAGGAAAAAACCAAGCAACAAACCCCAAAGAAAACTCCTGTTATGTGCCATATAAATGAATAACATCACAAAACAGAGAAAGGAATGGTGTTTGTGGCTACAGAAACAAATGGAGAAACAGCACTCTCTATTTGGCTCTTTTTCTTTCTTCCCCTGTGCTGCTGGTCCATGACCCCAGTCAGCCATGGAAGTCATGGATTCTCAACAGTTTGTGAAGGAAAGAGTGTTACACACTGGATCTTTCCATTCTTCCATTCTCTCAATATCCAGCAAAGTAGCAATAATGATTTTTCTCTTCCTTGGGTTAGAGGTGGTGAGGCCAGAAAAAAGCCAGAATCCTTTAAGAGTGAAAACAATTTTTCCCCTTGAGGTCTATCTTGAAAAAAAACCTGACAGCCTGAATATAAAGCTGTATGTGGATTTTTTTCCCTCAGAAGGAGCAATGAAATAGTTTTTAGAGTAATGTTTAAAATGGGCTTTTTACAATTGAACTTTGTTCCTTTGAAATTCTTCCTGTGACCACTGACTACTTGAAATGAAGTAACTTTATTTCAAAGCTTGCAATATTAGGGAAATATGTCTAATATACTTTGGATCTACAGGTAATGGGTTCAATTTCTACTGGTCCTTTGTATCATACTGTCTCCACTGTACCTTAATGGGCATATCTAGGGACTCTGTGTTCATTTTTTATAGGCTTTCTAGAAATCTGGACTTTTTTGTGTCTGTATTATTACAAAAGGTATTTATTTACATGAGATTCCTGTGCTCTACTGATATAACCATCCTTTTTATTTACAAGTCAATAATATCAAGCCTTTCTTTTCAATACTTTGTTCCTTGCTCTTTTGCTTTAAAAAATAAGTCAATAGGCAAAAATCAAACGTGTATTTTCATACTTGGTGCAGTTCATAGCTCACACTTTGTATATTACTCACCATACTTAAATAAGAAAGTTTTGCTTGTGATGAATACTGATTTTGTATATATCCCTAGCAGCTCTTCCAATGCATTTCTATTTTTTAGTGAGAATGCACTTCAGCCTTTTTTCCTTTTTCTTGACTTTTTTTCTGAAAACATATGTTTTCAGGTGATGGGGAGAGCTGCATGGTGAATGGAATTTATTAAATTCCTTCTGATACCCAGAAACTAACAGCTGTGGTAGAATACCACAGAAGAAAATACAAAAGTTTAAAAAACATAGTTTCTCCTTATAGGCATCTTGCTTCTCTGAATCCATGATGAGCCAATCACACCAGATACAGTTTTGCCCAAGGGGGATGGAAGGTGGTACCAGAGCCCAAAAAAGGCCCACATTCATGTTGGCTCAGCTGACTGGAAGGACAGGCTTCGGGGTTAGATCCAGAGCAGCTCTGATTTGGGGAATGGAGAGGAAGGGTATTACATAAGGAGAGTGTAACCATCCAGCCTGGCATCTGGGAGTGGCGAAATACCCAATACTGTGGGTAAAAGATGGTCAAAGAATTTTGAATGATGATTCAGGACTCAGTCCTAGAAACTACATATTGAAGGTGGACTTCTGTCCTTGTTTCCAGTACAGTCTCTGCTGGCCATGCTGACGGGATGGTGAAAAACTATTTGAATGCACAACACACATGAAGATGCCAGAACAATGATGGGAGTTACTCTCCTGACTCGACATTTTACTCTTTATTCTAGGGCTACAAGACTATTCAGCTTCTCTTAATTGATTTGATGGTCTTGCTGGAAAAAATGAGTTGCAATGACTTTTTTCTTCTGCTGAATTATTTACAGGTGGAAAATATCTGCCTTGCTGGATCTTACCCAAAAGGCACTAAAGTGTTTCTTGCAGTCTGATATTATGCTTTTCTCCCCTGTTTGTTTGGCTACCAAAAAAAAAAATTGATTCAGTCAGATCTGAATAAAATCTTTTTTTCTTTCTATTTTTTTTTCTTCTGGTTTAGGGAGTGAAACAATTATTTGCACCGCCCTATTCCTGATAGCAACCATATGTCTGGACTGCACAGCAATGAGCCTTGCAGTCCTACTTCTGGCAACTCTCCCTGGCCACAATGACATCCCGCAGTGCTCCTAATGGGAGTAGGTGCCGTGGAGCTCTTTGCGTGCCATCGGCACTTCCCAGCTTCCAACACCTTACTTCATATGCCACCACCATCCTCCAGCAGCTCTTGCAGCTAAGCATTTGGTAGAGCTGTGTGGCATAGGCAGCATTTGGAAGCTGAAAGCCCTCAAAGACTGTGATGTTGAGACGGGTGATTGAAGGAGTTAGACTGCCTGGATTCCCATCAGCTTGGAAAGCAAATTTTGTAGGGGACACAAATAAGCTCTATGGAACTTATTTGCGTCTCATAGAAAAATCTGTGATACAAAGACTTTCCCCACAGCAAAGAACCAAGAAACATAACATGCCTGATGGCCTGGTTGGGATTGCTCAAGGAGGACAGATACTACCTGAGAAATGGAACTTGGGGGGAAAGTGATTTTGTCATACAGTAACCTCTCTTTTCTGTCTTCATTTTCCTCATTAGGAAAGCAGAGATATCCTTTAATAAGACCAGCTAATTTCCATTTGTGAAGGGGATGAAAGTAAACCCAGCTGTGGGAAAGTCCCAGTGAACTGTGGTGGAAACACATTTCCTGATCAGATGGAAGAAGATGTATGGGGGTCCCCTGGATGGGGAGGAGAGTTTAAAAGACTGAAATTTTGTGGGACATTGCTGGTAAGAGTATGAGGGGTTTAAAGGCTCAGTTAGCTCAGAATCTGAAGCCATCCTTCCAGTAGTGTTTGTTCCTGCTTGGTCAAATGAGGCAGAAGAGAAGGACATGCAGCCTCTGTGCCTGTAGGAAACCCTGTGAGCACCTTCCCAGCTCCAGTCCCTGTGCCCTTGCAGAGGCTGTGAGGACTTGTCTTCTGCTACTGAGTACAGGTATGACTTCTTCCAACTGGGCAGCATAAGTGGGGCAGAACACAGCAGGACAACGCTTTCCTTCTGCAAACATGCTGAACTTGGCCCAATGTGAGCTCTGGCTGTGGAAAATGCAGTAGGAGGCTGTGCTGTGGAGCTTTTATCGGCTGTGCAGATCAGAAGGGGAAATTTCACTCTGTTTCCTCCCATTTCTAATGCAGCAATATTTCAGCATTGTGCTTCAGGTTCACAGCTGAGTGGTAGTTTTATGATTTTATGAGGCCTCATACCACAATGTCTTTAAATGTTCTGTAAAATATACAGGTTAATCACCTGACCCCTGCAAACTTCTTGGAAGAACTTGTATTGCATTAGCTAATGCATTGCAATGCCTTCCTGGAGCTGCAGAAAACCATTGTACATGAAAACTTGCAGCTTTGCTAACTTTGCACAAAACAGGGGGGAAAAAAGTCCCTTTAGCCAGTGCAAAACAAGATAAAACCACAAACTTGATGGCCTTTTGTGCAACCTCAATTGGACATTGCAGCTTTATGCTGTAATCTCAGAACAGAGCCTTTATCATCTTGGGTGTGCTAGCATTGACCCATAACAGACTCTTAAATAAAAAGCAAACCATAATGTCAAAGCAAAAGTCAGTATCTCAGCAGGTCTGGGCTCAAGTGGGGGAGTATGAACAGAGAAAACAAAAGCCCAGAATAAGGAGAAGGCTAGATGGGTCTGAAGGATGAAAAAACCCCCAACCTCTGGAAAAATAGCAGGGTGGAGCAGAAATAAAAAATACTTTGGACAAGAGAATCTCTACAGACTCCAAAGTACAAGGCAAAAAAGGAAAAAGAGTCCTAATCCTTGCCTTACGAGTGCCTGAGCTGATGTGGGTCAGCTGTGATGGGAAGAAGGGCTCAGAGCTTGGATTTTGAAATATCTGCGCAGAGGTGGTCCAGCAAGGCCGCATGGCAGAGATGGCATTGTGGAAGCTTTGGGCCAGGCTGTAATTTATTGGCAAAATGCTCTGGGGCTAAATAGTCAAGAGAGATGGCACTGCACTCCCTCTGAAAAGAGTGAACTATGCTTCCCTCTTGCTTGGAGGCAGGGAAGTGACATTGTTCTGTGGCAGTCAGTCCCAAGGAGAGCAGAGCCTTTTCAAGTAATTTGCATGCCTGAGTGAGTTAACACTGAGTAGTTCCTGCTCTCCCTTGGATTGTGCTTCTGCCCATTGTACAGCAAGCAGAGATGGATACAGAGAGGCATAGCTGAACTCATGGTCTTGTCCAGAGACAGGGTATGTACTTCTCCTAGTCCACAATCCTACCATATGAATTTGCTCCTGTCACATGTAGTCCTCTTCATTGAAGTCAAATCTGCCACAGGAAGAAATTCTGCTTTCCATTAGTTTGCACATCCCTGCGAGGGACTGAAGGAGTTCAGCCTTCGACAGACATGTTGGAGAAAATACTGGCTCCTGAAGAGTTTCTCACAGCTCTAGGAAGCGCTCTTGGGTGTTCAAAAGCTGAGAAGCTGAAGGAGGGCTGAAATGCAGCAAGGTTTGATTCCTATTGTGGAAAACTCCTTGCCCCCCAAAAATAAAATTGGCAGGGGTCTATGCCACTGAAATGCATTTTGACCTTATTCAAATTACTTCATGCCAGATTACTTGGTTTTCTACTACACTTATTCCTTGGCAGTTTCATAAGTGTCATGAAAATCACTTTAGAGGGGAGTGAGATAAATTCACCTACAGTAAAATAGAGGTGGCTGCATCCCTGAGTGAAAACAGTGGCCATTTACCTGCCTGTTGTATCAAATTGGTGTGTCCTGCGTTGCCAGCCTTCCTGGGTAACAGGTTAATTTTCCTGTACACCCTCTACTGCTCCATGGTCAACTAGGCCTGCTCTCACTGTGATGCTGAGTATTGGTGCACAACCAGCTGCTCCTTTTGTGTTTCCAGCTCCCAGGAGTTACTTGTAGGTTCCCAGAATTTACAGGGATGTCTTGCCCTCTGCTTTGCTAAGGTCCTTTGATCAGGAGTGTTGATCTCTAAGGAAAGCAGTGTGTGTAGACCCAGCCAAAGTCCCATCTGTAAGTGATCTTTCATCACAGGAAGCCAAGTAAAAGGGACAGAAGGGACACATCAGCACCAGGGGAACTGGCTGCACTGTAAAACCAAGCACAGTAGGACCTCTGGTGAAGCTGGCAGGTTTTGTAGACAAATAAGGGTCACTTACTCTCTTCTAGATTCCCTGAAACACAAAATCTCGTCAGTTAGATGAGCCAGGTAGAGCTGCAAGTCCTACATCAAAACCTAGAGGGAGCTGGAGGCCACAGAGGGGATCATATCTACTAAGAATTACATGATGAATGACAATAGAGCAATACAGGGGACTCAGCAATGAGATGGTTTGGGTAGCACTGTGGGAATGTCATATTGGTTCATCTTCTTTTTACTTTTTGACACCCTTGCTGATATATTGGTCAAAATGGCATTCCTACTAGGGAGTTTACAAATTTTTGTGCTCTGTTTTTCTTCTCCAGACAACCCAGCATGCCCCAATGTGCTGTGTGATTGCGCATCCCACTCAGAGCTCTTGTGTTGTCCCTCCTGTGCTGCTTACAGCTGCCTTTTCTGCCAGCTGGCCAAGGTCTACCTCCACCCAAGACAGAAGTGCCAAATGGCTTAATGGGACTTGTTTTCAACTGGTGACATTTTTACTGGCGGGCCACAGACAGAAAATGGGATCTGGCATGTTGTGCCATTAGCACTCCTCACTGGGAGCCAGCCACAAGGTAAATCACCTGGCTCACACTCCACAAGGATTCAGTTTAAAACAAACAAAAAAACCATGTTAAAGCTTTCCCACCCCGCCCCAGGATCCCACTGCAGAGCAGTTTCCTTTGCAGTTCATTGCACTGCAGATGGGAGTTTCAGGCAAAGATGACACTCTTCTTTGGCTGAGAGATCACCCCAAGAGAGCAGCTTTGTGGGGACGAGTTCTGTGTTCCTATCAGCTCCCAGTAAGGCATGTCTTGGCGAGCAGCAGCAACTACAGTTCACAAGCACTTACTCATCCTCTCCCCAGACTGCCCCAGCAATCCCTGATGGTGAGTCACTATCCAGCCCTGCAAGCCTGGACAGCCCACATGTAGGGCTGGGGAAATATCTTACCTGTTCCTCAGCCCACCAGAAATCTGTGACTGGCTGTCAACCAGATCTGCAGTCTTCCTCCATGGATGCATTGTGTGCAGCCATAAGGGTTAGTGCTGACACAGGGAGAAAAACAATGGAAGCATACTGCTGGGGTGGACAGCATCACAGAAGCCTGGAGCAAATAAAACTGTCCCAAGCTCATTCAAGGGTAGACCCATGGGAATGAAACCCCAGAACAGGTAGGAAAGCATCTTTATACCTGTTTTGAGAAAATAATGTGGAAAATATTTTTTTCTCATCATTTCAGTGGTTTTTTAGTCTCACTTCCTTTCCCCTTTTTCTCCTCTGTTACACCAATCTGATGAAAAAAGGAGATATGTCTGAGAAAATGACATCTGCATCAAAGATGCTGATAATGGACAGAAAAATAGCCATACTGCAGCTGCACCTAAGCCCTGGAAACAATGACTGCTGGTGTACAACTGTTTGTCTAACTACAGGGGTTTTTAATAACTATTAATTTTGCATAGTAGTATGTGCACTCAGTAAAAGATAATGATTTTCCACATTCAGTTTAGTGTATTTATTGTTATTTATGAAATTATTGAAGACGTCTTTGCATTCATGGGTCTGAGTCTTGCACAATTCATTGAAACGCTTGGCATCACTGCCATAAAACACACACACTGAAGGTAATAAAATCCAGCTATGCAGTACAGTAAAAATCCTCACAAAAAATATCATAAAATGGACATATGAAACTTGATAAAGTCTGTGTATCTCTAAGCTGCACATTCACATGAATTAGGTGTGTTGTAGTTCTGGACGAAGCCTTATAGAAAAGCACATGCTGTCTACAGAGGAACATAAAATTCAAAGGGGGAACACAGTGCACTCTGTCCCTCTGATTATGCACAACTGTAACCCTTCATTGAGGACTCCTCCTTGGCCATGCAAAATGTTTCCCAGGTCAGCAAACCACTCCTAGCAGGCGTGTTCCAGGTTCCCTCCCCCAGCCTCACAGAGGCCATGAGAAACTGGACACGCAATCTTGGGAGTCTGATAGTCTTGAGAGTCTGCTCATCATCCTCCCAGTATGATCACCTCCCTCCTCTGTCTGTCAGCTTCCCAAGTGCCTATCTCACTATCATCCTGCAAACACAATCCGCAACTTCTAAGAAACATTTCTTTCCTTCACACTAATACAGTCCATAAACTGGAGTAGCTAAGAGAAAAAGGGAGATGTATCCAAAACTGCTTGGAGTAAAGATTTCCATAGTTGTCTCTGGAGGAAAACAGCCCACTGCTCTTATGTGGGCCAATGTTGCCAGCCTTCCTAGGCTACCAGTAGAAGGATACCATACATAATGGTGGGATCCTTGGTGATCCAGAAAGTCTTTGAAGCATCATGACAAAATAGTCATTGTAACACTAATTGTTTATGAATTATAGAGGAGGGCAGAAAACAGATGTACGGGGACCTAGGAGTATTGGCACAGCCTAGGAGCCTTGAATTCCTTCATATTGGCTAATCAAGAGCACCTTCTGGCTAGCAGTATGCAACTTCCTCACTATAACCACAGTATTTTATCTCCCAGCTTGTTACCTCACTCTGTGCTTTTACAGGTAAGAGCTCCCCAGGAGATTTTCTGTCACTAAGCTTTGAAGTGAGCTCTGCACAGCCTTGCAGAAAATAACATCTAATATGCTGAAGTCTGGTGTCTGCTTTTACTCACTTTGGATGTATAACATCTCCTTAATGACTGCCTAATGCTGCATGGGTAACCAGGACCATGGATGTCCACTGCCAGAAAAGACCTGAGAGAAGAAAAGCATCACCTGCCAGGCACTGTCTCACAACAGCAGCAGGAAAAATCCCACAGCATGCACTGCAGAGCCCCATGTCAGGAAACTGATTATGGATTACTTTGAAGCCTAGGTCTGGTTCTGTGGCATCAAGGATTTGAAACAGGGGCAGACCATTGCAGATTAGTGATCTGCTTTCTTAGTTCCACTGGTGCTTGCTTGCAGTGAGTTATTCATTGTATATGCATAAAACCAAGCACTCAGGTATGGATATGCTACAGAGAGATGATGAAGGGGAAAGACCTCACTTCTCCAGCTAGGTTAAATAAGGTAAGAAATGGCTTGTGGGCACCCAGGATGGTCAGAGACCTAGAGCACCTCTACTACAATGAAAGGCTAAGAGAATTGGGATTGTTCAGCCTGGAGAAGAGAAGGCTTTGGGACCTAATTGCAGTCTTCCATTAGCTGAAGAGAGCCTACAAGGAAGGAGAGAAACTTTTTACAAGGATATGTAGTGACAGGACAAGGAGGACGGATTTAAACTGAAAGAGAGAAGGTTTAGGTTGGACATTAGGAAGAAGTTCTTTACTGTGAGGGTGGTGAGACAAGCTGGAACAACTTTCTCAGAGAAGTAGTGAATCCCTGGAAGTATTCAAGGCTAGGTTGGATAGGGCTTTGAGCAACCTGGTCTAGTGAAAAGCATCCCAAAGTCTGTGGTAGGAGGGTTGGAACCAGATGATCTTTAAGACTCTTCTAACCCAAACTCTTCTATAAGTCTATGATTCTACATAGAGAGAGTGATTTGGATAAGGAGAATTACACTTGTGGAAAAAATTTGAAGAGTGCCTCGGCAGAAAGGTGAGCACAGAAAATTTCCCACCAGGAAGATTCATGAGAATCTGGGAAAACTTCCCATGATCTAAGTAAGCATCAACAGTTGGATCACTTAGAATCAGTTGTGCCAAGCCCTAGTAAAGTGAAGAGAAATGGATGATTTGGGAGTAAGTTTTCTTTTGCCAGCTGAGGGTAAACAAACTGGTGAGTGCATGACTGAGCTATGTCCCAGCTCAGCTGAGGGGCACAGCTGCACAGCACTATGGAGTTGGGAGTGGGGCACTTGTGGGAGAGAAGAAACAACACCAATGGCCATTAACCCAGGCAGTGCATCCCATACCAGCTCTTGTGCCATTGTAATGTTTCTATTATTGCTGCATAAACTGACCGCAGGGGAGCTAAAAAGTCCATGTCTGCTCCTACTACCATCACGCCATCACTTGTTGTGCTAGCTCACCCCCTCCCAGGGCTCTCACACTGACCCTGGCCAGGTTCAGGCTGCCCCTGTGCTCACACCATCATTTCTTCACACTGCTCAGATATAGAGAGGAAACTTTATTTCTGGAAGCCACAGTGGTAGAGTTTCTGAGGAGAGATGCAGGGAAGCAATACAGATGCATGTTGATGCTCTGCTGAGTCTGTCTGTGCCTGTATATTTCACTGGAAAAGAGCAATGCAGACCAGTGGCATGGTTCTCTGTCCCACTTTCTCCCTGTGTAAAACAGGAATAATCATACTGACCTAGTTCACTGGGGAGCCTGGAAAGGCCAGTTAATGTTTCTAAGGCTTTTTGAGAATAAAAAGTCTGTATCAGTTCTAAGTGTTATTATTCATGTATTGTAATTCTAACCTATAAGAGACTTGGCTTTCGTAGGAGAATTTCGGTGACTGCAGATGAAAGAAGGTTTCATATTTCATCTTTAGCTGTATACAGATTAACAGCACTTGCAGAATTTCTTCACAGGCATAAAGATGAAGGTGAAATCCACACCAGTATTAGGCATTACAGTGAATTACTTTGGCATAAAGGACCTCTGATTTCCAACATCTGTGAAAGTTTAGCCAAAGTCATATATAAAGTCTTGGTACCAGTTAAAAAAAGCAAGTGCTTGTGAAATTGATCCTGAAATCTGAAATTTTCCACAGGCTTTGGCACGACCTGGTGTGGTGCCCAAATCAGAAAGGTAAAAGGTTAGCATTTTACTATGCAACATATATTAACCTAGTGAGGGTATAAATATATAGAAGGTTCAGAGTGGTTTCACAGAGGTCATTTCACTTGGAATTTACCTGTCTCCAACCAGATCAGTGACACAGTGTGGCACGTGTAAATCTAAAAAAAAAATAAAATTCATATCAAACAGGGCTTTTAAGCCACACCATGCAGCTCTGCCATATATTGCTGCTATATGATACACATTTCCATCATCACTGCTTCTCCTGTCTGAGTTATGCTGACCTTCCAGTGGAGATGACTGCATATTGGAATCTTGTACCAGGTAAGGGCGAGAAAAAATGAGTCTCATTCAACTGAGATCCCTCCTTCCCAGCAAGAGGCAGGATTATCAGTTCATTAAATCACATAGGGGACAGTGGCATATCCACCATGAACAAAACCCAAATGCTTTCACATAATTTAGAAGTTATTTCAATGTGTTACACAATGCCCTTTCACATGGGGACTATTTGCCGTGATTTTACTTCTTTAATTTTTGTTTCAATCATTCTATTTTATTTCGCATTCCCAAATAACAGTTGGGGAACATGATGTTATTGCGTGGGCATTCAAGGGTGAAGGTGCGTGACCAGTTGTCCAGGACACAGGCAAAAATGATCCCTTCAAAGGTCTCCCTCTCCACCGTCTCTCAATTTTTGAGCAGATAACAGATATTTTATGGAATTTATACAACTTAAGATGGAACTGCAGAAGTTCTTAGGTGTAACTATGTATTACATTTAATGCCATAACAGTAAGAAGAACAAAAAGAAGTGCAAATCTTGATTGTGGAAAGCCATATTTCCATGTTCTTGCTTTTGGTAATAGAAAATCAATGGGCCTTTCATATATGCAGCACATCGGAAGCACTGACGATCCCATCCTCCCTTCATATATGCATAAATTAATTTGTTTACTTTGCTGTCTGAACAAGTATGTTTCAAAACAATGACAGATTCCAGTGCATTAGCTCCAGCACTGCTTTGCAGCAGAGCCTTTCTATCTTTTCTTCACATTTCCTTCGATGAACAACTCATAACATTTCCTAAACAAGCTCTTCACACCCCACCTGGTGACTGAAGTGGGGAGTGCAACACATATAAAAATGTCACCCAACACGGCACCATTCAATTCCTGGTTGAAATACTGGATTGTTTTTCATCCCTTCTCATTTCCCAAAGAGTAGTTTTATTTTTCCCCAAATTTGGTACAACTTTTCTAGCTGCTTAATGCTGCCACATGCTTTTTCATGGCTTTTGGAATAACTGTCCATGTTTCGAGGTGACGTTTCAGAGGTTCTTTGGTTTGGTTTATTTTTTCATTACGAGCTCTTACAAGGAATTGGTATTTTTCTATTAAGCTTGGTTGCTACATTCCTCACTAGTTGTACAATTTAAGAATTCAGCACTCTATTCACAAATGCACTAAGTCTTCATTGTAAATGGTTATGCTCTGTATGGCTTTTCCCTATATTCTAGAACTATTTATATGATGAGTCACTGACTATTTATGGGGATATTTATGGTATTTTCTTGGATATGCCTTTTGAAGAAATCAGAAAGTTCGAGGAAAACAACAATGGAGAGTTCATGAGAGTGGAGTTTTAGGTTTGCTTTTACATTTTAAAAAGCCTTCAGCACCATCGAAAATCACTGCTAATGCTTAAAATTTTCCTGTTGGCTTCTGTTGGGTAATCTGAAATGAAAGCAGGCATCCAAGAGATAAGTGAAATGGTAATACTACCTATGGTGTTAGGATGTCCATTGCACAGGCAGCCTGGATGAAACCTGAAGAAATTATAGGCTTGAACCTAAAGCTAGTAGGAATTTTGACCCTGCCGCTGCTAGGCATGACACAAAATTGTGGATGCCTTCAAAAATTATGGATGAATTTTGTTAGTGGAGCATGTACCAGAACTCTGATTTCCTTACTTTTGACCCCATTTTAGAGGTTGCAGAGAACTGATGGTCCCACAATGACCTGTTCCCTGCTGCACTTGAGAATACAGCAGGCTTCTCTTCAGGCATCTGGACACAGCAGATTCTATATATTCTGGGCTAGGTCTCAGTTTCAACAGACAGGACCATCAAAATTGCTTTCTGTTTTTGGTTTGATTTGTATTTTATTTCTAATGTGGTGGTTTGAGACATTGTGTGCAGGAGAGAGAGGGAGAGAGGGAATGGCATGCTACCTAGGGACAGAGGAGTCCAGCCTGCTTCAAAGAGAAATGTTGCTGGATAAACACAAATTGGCGTAAGCCACATCATTAGGAGAAAGTTGTCTATCATTAAGCACTACATAGTGCATCCCTGTGAGCCTGAAATAAGTCTCCAGGGGATATACAATCATACTTGCCACACGAGTGGAAATGCTGAAGATGAACCACGCGTTGTCTGGGTGTCCACCTCCCACCTGTGTTAGCATCATTATGTGCATGTTGGGCTGACTTAGCACACTGAGGAGGAAGATGGCCATGCCATTCTCTTTTACCATCTGGATAATTTACTCTGCGAGTTTCTTAGAGAGTGAATTCATTAATGCAGATATGCAGGGTGCAATTATTCAGATGATGCAGTGGGAGGAAGCTGCATAAAATTTACAGAGTGAGCTCTGCTGGTACTCTGAGCAGTGCTTTTCTGGGTGGTCCTGCCTGGAAAAAAAAAAATCACACCTAGGAATGCCTTGATGACTTCTCACTGTGTCCCAGATGGCAGGTCCTCCTGACTGGCATCAGTAGAAGCTACTCTCACTAGGCGAGGGAGATACTAGAAGACTCCCAGTTAGCATCCATCACAACAGAGAGGAAATCTGTGGGAAATGCTGATCATTTATATCAAAATTAATGAGATTTTCCCTCGCTGAATGTGAGGGCTGAGATGTATGCTGACTACAGGGAAAAAAAAAATCCATCCATGGATATCTAGCTTGCCTTTTTATTTATATTTTTCCAGGGGTCTTGTATAATTGATGACAGTGCCTATTTGGCAAAGAAATTTTCTGAGCACAGAATTTGTTTTAATAGTAATTTTTGCCTATTAAACAAACTGTTGTTTTTTCCCTCCTACATCTGAAGCCAAAATCACAGGACCACAAAACAAATCAGCCTAATTTCACAGTGAACTTTTCTTTTGACATCCTTCTATTTTTCAAAGAGAATAAATGTGTTGTTACATGACTGCTCTTTTCCAGACAGAAGAGGCAGAGAGCTATTTTTGAAGCTCCTTAAATCAGAAGCTCTGGCTCTTTACAAAAGCATCCCCACAGGATATCAGGACTGTGTTTGGAAACATATGTGATAAAAAAAAAATCAAACCATAAAAATGAACTGGGATCACCTTGTAATTGGGCAGAGAAGACTTCCTGCTGCTGTCTGTATTTTTGTTAAAAGCCAGTGCTTCTGCATTTCTCACCTTTTGCTGCGCGAGATTGTACACAAAATCTCTGATTGCCAAACAAATCAAAGCCAAGAGGGAGACCCCCTGTTTGGAGGAAACCATCCCCCTCCTATATTCTCTTTTACTGATGTTATGTGGGAAAAATTAGATGTACAGAACATATCAAAAGTCATTGTAAAAAAAAAAAAACAAAAAAAAACCACCACCAGTGGAACAGAGCAATATGGAGGACCCGAAGGAGATCTTTGAATGCATCAGCTTCCATATAGAGCAGTAAGCTAATAGGCAGTTCATTGAAGATAAAGTATAACATAAAACATAAAATTACAAAGAAAATGGCTGAAAATATAATAAAAAATAATTAAAAATCTTGTAGGAAGGCGGCATATCAACATCTGATGTAAATACAGACATAGGAAGTGCGGTTTATCATTTGAATAGATGAAACAGCTGAAAATGGTAACAAAATTTGCGGGTTTAAAGTCTGTTTTTTCCTAAAATTTGAGAAATCCCAATGGTTCCAGCAACAACTTCCCATTTTCATCTGCCAGAAGATGATTTTCTGTTTTGCTCAGCTACCAAAATTCCTAAGCAAAAAAAAAGCACCCATTGTAAAATTGGTTAAAACTGTAAATTTAAATTCAAAATTGAAAAAAAAGGAAGAAAAATCAATGATTTCCCTGGTCCTTAAATGTCAAACATACTGTGGAAAGACATGAGTCTCTCCACCAGTTTGGCATGACATGAACCTTTGAATAGAAACCAGACTTCTATTTTCTTTTGTCCACTGCTTTCTACTCTTCAGTGAAATGAAATTTCAACGTTGTTGAAGACTTCGGGCAAAATTATTTTTTCCATAAAATTATAAGACAAATTGGACAAGGCATTAAGAGAATACAGAAGTTAAAAATCGGCAGTGTTCTCCCTCCCCTGGAAAAATTTCTCCTACTATCTGTAGCCAGGTATATTTAAAACTCAGCATCTCCTAGTGATGTGGATATCATACCAATAATACATATTTTCCTTTCATGGACTGGCACCTGGTGATGCCTTGGGAAGGCTGACTTGGAACAGAGACTGGACAGAGCTAGAGAATAAAGTAGATTAAAAGGCCTTTAAGGATACATGTTGGGCAGTACAAGAGCCTGGCCAGGGCTACACCCAAGGTGGACTTAAAATGGTCACAAAATGGATGACCGGTCACAAGGCCTCACACTTTTATAAGTTTTGGTCCATTTTCATATTGAGATTAAATCGTCCAATTACAGCTTCAGATTATGAAGTCCCATCCCTCTTGTTTTCTCTCCTCAGCCCACAGTCATTTATGCTTTTGGGCCTGAAAACTTGTAACAGTTGTTCTTGGTCTCCATCTGGGAAAGGATTTGTTCTGTCTACCTACTCTGTGAAGAGAGCTTACTAACACTTAATATGGGCTCAGAACTACACCCCTAGGCAGCACAGAATCTGAGAAACATGAAAGCTTAAACTTAAAGCATCACTGGAATTAGCTCATTGAGAATAAACTGGTGATATTCAGGCTGCAAATGTTTTGAGGATGAAGCAACTTTCTGTTTGCTGGACCAGAACCTTATTCCTAGACACAATGTCAATATCAAAAATAGTCTTATATTGTTAAGAGTTACCCTCATACAGGAGAGTGTATTGGTATTGGTCCAGACAACACATGACAATGTATATGTGTGCACACAACTATCTGTGTTTTGAATAGATATTTATGTGGTTTGACCTGTGTAAGTACATGTACATATATATATTTACATATGCTATATATACTGTGTGTATTTTGGGAGGAATGCATGCTCACTGCCATGGTGTGCGTGCAACAGCAGTAGATGGATAAACAGAGACACTGACAATCCTGCATCCTTTTCTTCATAGCACACATGGGTAGAGTTCCTGGGCCAGGAACAAACATTCTTTGTAATAAAACTCTCCTGCTTTTTCAAGACTTAGCAGGAATATTTTTCTTCTTCTTTTCTCCTCATCATCCAGAGGTATGCTTTATACATAGTAAGCAGAACATAGTGCATTGGTTCACTCCTTAACACAGCCCAGCAATTTTTGCATGTATTCTCAGATGGTTTTGTAAGTAGAGAGGACATAGTGTAAGCAAAGCTCGGACAATGTGGCTTTTCAAGTTAAAAAAAAAGAAAAAAAAAAATGTGTTGCTTTAGTACACACAGATACCTACAAAGATCCATGTTTTAATACTGTTTACCCCCACAACAAAGATCAGGAATCTGCCATGTAAAACATGGTGCAGGCTTCAATATAAGTGGGCAGAGGTGAATGCAGTTACCATCTACATTATGAAGGGCTTGAAATCCAACAGAGCTACTTTATAGTGCAATTTACATATTTTAAAATAGCTTATTTAATAGTTGATAAAAGCAAGGGTCAGCTTCCTCTGAAAGGCAAGAGCTTTAAATACCTGCAGTTATTTTGAGAATATGAGTGATTAAATTCTAGCAACTCTGCAATTTCAAATGCAATTGGAAGTAAAGGATAAATAAAAAATGTTATGTCACTTGCTCTGAAGTTATTTTGCACCTTTTTCTTTTTTCTGTGTCTCTCCTCTTTCATTTTCTGTTCTTTACCTACCAAACTGCCTACCTATGTATTGTACCTACCACAAATACACACATGTGAAAACTGATTCTTTATATGGTATTCAAATTTGTATGTCCAGTGGCTTATCTCCCTACCTTTATAATATTATTCTAAATAATATTTGGCAAAACAAGCAGGAATGCAGGTAAGAAATATGAGGAAAGCTTTTAATTAATAGCTTTAACTTTCCACCTTAATTAAATGTTTGTATAATTTCAATTTCTGCAAGTCCCTAAAAGGAAGTCGAAACCCATTGGCCAAAAGAGGCAACAAAGAAAAAAGAATTAATATAATCAGAAAATATTATCTAAGTGGAAAAGAAGAAAGATTCAGATTTAATTGATAGCTACTAAGAAGCAATGACTTCTATCTCTTCACTTAAAGAAGATTTGGAAAAAATCCATCCCAATAGAATTTTCAGTCATTAGTGGAGGTTTCCAAAATCTCCAGAGAGACAAGATGAATGGAGGCGTTAAATGCAAAGGCTTATCTTGGGGACCCTAATTCTGCCTCATGCTCACATTACGTATCATTCTCACTTGGCCTTCTTTTTTGAGAAAGGGACCAGCAAAGTGGAAGCATGTCTGTGCAGCAGTGGATATTAGATTGCACAAGACACTAATCACAAAACCCCACAGAAATGGACAAAAAACCGGAAAGCTCTAGCTTGTATTCATGACTCACTCCATGTTTTTTTCTTTTGCACCCCTTTCCAAAGAATCCAAATTCTTTGTCTTTGTGACCTGTAGTGCTCCTCAGTCAGGCTGAGAAATTGCAGGGGAAGGGAGAGCTGCTGGAAATGGTGCAGTGTCACACCAAACTGTGAAAATGCTATTCAGGAATTGGATATAATTTTTTAAATTAGTATCACAGTCACTCTTTTTCTGAGCACAAAGGTGATTATCATAGAATCATAGGTTCAAAAAATGGTTTGGGTTGGAAGGGGACCTTGAAGATCATCTAGTTCCAAACCCAATGCCACGGGCAGGTACACCTCCCAGTAGACCAGGCTGCTTGAAGCCCCATCCAACCTGGGCTTGAACACCTCCAGGGATGAGGCATCCACAACTTCCTTGGGCAACCTGTTCCTTGTGGAGTTGCAAGGACGGGCTGACAAGACTCTGTATTGCATCATATTCACAAAACAGAGAATGAAAATCAATATGATGCCATTCACTGATATTGTAATGTTATGTTCAGTAGTAAAACCCAAACCTGACTGCACAGAGATATGGAAGAGTTTCATGACACTGATCACGGAGCAACTAGGTAACAGAATCTCAGAACACACTCAATGCTAATAAATGCAAACTAATATATATAGAGAAAAATACCACTAAGATTACAGGCAAGGTGTTGGGATCAAAACTGGATGTTGGTATTTTCAAAAACATGTCTTAAAGCCAGTGTGATTTGCTTTATGAAAATGTTAGCTCAAAGTGTTTATCTGTAGCAGAAAAAGAAAAAAAAAAACCCCCTGAATTTTAGGTATTAATGGAAAATTAATAGAAAGCAAGTGATAAATATGCTTTTCTGTCCTTCTGTCTCAAAAGGTATGTAAACAAGCAATAAGACTGGCAAAAGAGGGCAAATAAAGTGATAAAAGATTTGGAGCAGCTCCCAAACATGGAAAAGACTAAACAGAGCTGGACATTTTAGCCTGAAAAAAAGATGATCAAGGAGGGAAAAGGCAAAAGTCTATAAAAGCACAGAGAGGTCAAAAGAGGTCATGAAGTTTGCTGACCATTGCTTCCCCAAATGAAAGAAAAAAACGCTTTTCAAATGGAAATATTGGGTAGTAAACATAAAATAAACAAAGGTAAGAAACTCAAGGAATCTCAAGTCTGCAACTACATGTAGGTCCCAAACATAATAGGATAAACTCACCTGTGGAAGGCTATACAGCATAAACCCACAGCTTCCCAGATTGGGGACTTTCTAAACCTCAGTCTGTACCCGAACCCTGTTTTTATGAGTGAAAATCAAGCCTCAGCCTCATGTTCTTTTGCTGCTTCTGAAAACAAATATTTTCACTTGAAAATTTTTATTTGTGTGGGGATTTAGTCAAGAGACTTCACTTAGCTCTTTTGGGAGGGAAGCTGTAGACTAGCAGAGGAAGGGTTAGTGCCACACTGCAGCGGGAGAGAGCAAAGCGACTGACATACCTAGAAGTTGTATCTAGGGGGCTACCTTCATCTATACACTCACAGCAGGCAGGCTTCCCTGTGATTCTGAAGAGAAATGCTCTGTTAGTGGACAGCTCTTTCTACCAAGGTACTTCATTTGCTCTCTGAACTCTGCCTTGAAGAGAAATTTGCAAGTGAAGGTGAGTGGCATGAGACACTGTGTGCACTGAAGTGATGTGCTCCACTTCCAACAGCTCTGATTCTTGCAGGACAAGCTCCCACGCCAAATGCTGGGTCCAAATTTGCAGCAGAGAGTGAGAACAAAGCAAGTCTGAAACACGTGTGTTGTTTACAGACCCTCCTCTGCTGCACGGTGTCACAACCCCTGGTCACAGCTGCTCTGAGCAAAGAGTGTTTTCTATGGAGAAATCACAGCAACTTAGGGAAGAAAGGTGAGCGAGGAAGCTGAGTGAGAGCAGGGAGCTGTAGCTTGTATTTTGGTGAACTTAATGACTAGTTTTGAGGCAAAGAGTTGAAGGCCAAAGTCTGACAGGCTGTCAGGCACTGATTGCCATTTTCATAAAGGGCGCTATGCAAGTGTAAGTGATTGATAGATTGATTGATTTATTTTGCTGAGGCTCCTTTGTGGTCTCCTGGGGGGATTTCTGGCCACACCTCTCAGGCTGAAAGCACTTGCTCTGCCTGCTGTTGCTTTTTTTTTTATTTGCGGGTAATGAAAATTTGTTACAAACCTTCCCTTTCATCTGTACATGGCAGGCTGTCACACAGAAACAAGCCATTCTGGAACCATGCTTCCTTCCAAATTGCTAAATATTTTTCTTCAAATTGCTTCCCTAATGGGCTAGTATAATAGGAGCAGCATGCTCTCTGCCCACGCTGAAGATGCCAGAGCATTTGTCCAGTGCACATGTGTGTTGGGCACAATAAACTCATTGCCTGGCCTGGAGACAGTGCAGCACTGCTGCTGATCTAATCTATATCACACATTCCTTGGGCGCATATAGGAGAATATGCACACGGATAGGTGCTTGTGCCTCCCCTGGGAAAATGCACCTCATCAGGGAGGCAGCCAGCTACATATCCCTCTCTCCTGGGGAAAGAGCCATGGCTGCATTCTTTAAGGTGAGACACAATGGCAGGAGGAGGAGAAGTGGGCTGCGCAGCCATCGAGTAAGCCATGCGAGCAGTGACAGAGCTGGACTCACTAATGGACTGGCCTGGCCAGTTTTTTATTGACTCCAGTTGCTGCTTTTTGGAGGGGCAGGCACCAGCAGTCCCCAAGGTCAGCAATTCCATGTGCTCTATGCTAAACTGTTGCTGACCCACTGCTTTATGAGCCTAAGTGCTTATCCACGAACAGAAGTGAATAGGTTGTGTGTGATAAGAAAATAATTTGCCAAAACTGCAACAATAAAGAAAGCCTGATGGGATCTCTTATGGTATGAATAGCCCGGAGCAGCTGCAGATTTCTCTCTGCTTTCACAATTATTTTCTTTTTTATAACAACTAAAAAGGGAGCATTGTCCACAGGCTCCTGCAGCCCATATTTTCCTATCCAAATCTAATATTTCCATATACATGCACATACATATTATACATTGCGGATCTTTGTGAATAAAATACAGGAACAGGAAAAGAAAGAAAAAGGAAAAGCCTTCTCAGATAAGAGGCCTGTTGGCACAACAGCTTAACCCATTCCTCTTTTCTGTTTCTCTTACAACCCCTGTAGACGGATTTCTGCAAGATCCTGGAGCAGCCATCCCAGGACACATGGAGCCATGTTCCCTGTGTGCTGTGCACAGATGCCCAGTACAACCACACCCTGGAGGCTCTCAGTGCAGACACGGAGAGCTCTGTACTGGGGGTAGCCATCTTCCCCCACTACCTGTGGGACTGGGAACATCTTATTCCCCCACCCAGGGGCAGTGTCTGTTGAGAAGGCTGAGTATATTTTTGCATGTTTTCCATCTAGGTGTTACAGAGGGGCTTCAGTCCAACAGCTGACCCTACCCAGGCCTCCTCAACTCACCCTATTCCCCACCTCCCCAACAGGTCTATGGGATTTTTCCTTTCTCATGGAGCACAAGTAGGTCTGATGCTCATCCCATGCTCTGTTCCCCACTCCAAACAGCCCCAGTGGTGCAGGACCCAGTGTCAGGCTCTGTGCTCCGACCCTTTCTTGCCCACTAGCCCCTGGTTTGAGCAGTGATTTGCCCAGAGAGGGCTGCCTGTGATCCAAAGTCCTGGAAACCATGCCCAGGGCTTCTTCCAAAAGCTATGCCAGAGCTCCTTGCTGAGGTACCACACTCTCAGGGTGTCCCGGTCCCTGAAGCTCTCTGAGAACATCTAAAACCATTAGAGCTTTTCTTCCTGCCATTCAGTTCTGTGTAAGGAGAAGACCATCCTCCAGCCTCGAGTGTCACTCCAGCCTCGAGTGTCAGCTATGCAAAGGTCAGAAAACAGTTGTATAAAGAAACACACAAAGAAATTACTCAGATTGTAGCTGATCTTTGTAGCTGATTTCTCAAGAGGTCTCCAGTGAATCGGGCTGAATGAGCTTTTTGTTGCCTTTACTGTTAGCACGAGTAGTTGAAGTCAGAGAGACTTCTCCTCTCTTACTGCTGACAGCTACGGTATGGCAGGGCTGTGGTGCCTTAGCATACAGTGATCAATCTCATTTCAGTTCATTTTGATAGAATTTAATTTTCACATGGCCCAGTGCGACCACATCCCACTAATTTCCCACTTGGATATTTTCTTAAAACAGAAAGACCAGTTGAAGATTCTGCAACTCCTGTTGGTGAAATAATAATAATTTACATTTATTAAGTGCTGTTCTTCCCAAAGGACTGCCCAAATGTTTTCCAAAATTTATGTATGCAGGATTCCCTTCACCAAGGAAAGAAAGACTGCAGCTTCTTCCTTGGCACAGAGCAGTGCTAGCACAACAGCTTAGGATACAGAATGAATCAAAGGTTTGATGTTATTACATCTTTGTGGTTCTGTTAGAGTAATGCCCAGAAGTCTCAAGAGGGACCAAGGCCCCTCTTGGGGTAGGTGAAATAAGTAGTAAGGTTATTGAAAGAAAGCCAAGAAACAGGAAATGGTAAAAAGCATGCTCAAGGAGGAGTAGGAAGAAAAAGAGAGGGAGAGATAAACATACACGATTGCATAGATTTCAAAGACAAAATAATTCCAATCATGGGATTGGAAGTGACTTGTGTCGTTATCCCATACACTCTTCTCTTCTACAGCAGGCTCTCTTCTAACTATTTAATCACTAATATACATCTATGTATGTATCTTGTTCCTAATGATTTCTACTGATGGAGATTTTTCAGCCTTCTGAGGCACCTTCTTCTTAGCCTGTACCCTTCCCTTGCCTTTAACATGAGCTCAAATGTTCCTTGCTGTAACATAGACCCCTTATTCCTCATCTTGTGCACAATAGCCTTTGCAGGCTGTCATTTCCTGTTTGTAGGCTTCCTACAGAGGTGTCAAGGTGAGCTTAACACCTGTTTTATAATGGACACGTGGCATAAGGTGGGATCTAGAGGAGGACATGGCATGGGGGTGTCTATTTCTATGGGGAGCTGTATGGTAAATATGCTTGTGGAACAAACAGGCTGAGAGATGCCAGGTTGGCACTTGCAGTCCTGTGACTGCAAAGAAAGAGATTATGGACCTTGATGTTAAGGCCAGAAATGCCCATCTTTATGTTTGTAGATCATTGAGGAAATGTATTTTGATAATCCATAAGGAAACCAAAGCAGCGGGTAAAATGGCAAACATGGAGTTGGGGTAGGCACTTGTGGCAGCAGCACTGAAGGACAGAGGGAAAAGCCTGCGGTGGTCAACAGCCTGGACTTGGCTAAGCGTGGCACCTAGAAAATGCCACAGAGTCACAAGCAACAGTTTCTGGAGGAGAAAAAAAAATTGGTCACTACAACATGGGTCTACATGACTGAAAAGTTAAGGACATTATGGTCAGGCAGAGGAGAAGTGGAAGATTTTGGCAAAGGAAGATTAGTAGTTCTGTGCTAATGAGCTGGTGCCAGCAGGACCTCTGTGAGGAGAGTTTGCTGATGCAGGTGGAGATACAGGGCTGGAAGGAATAAAGGTATCCTGCAGATACCAATTTGTGAGTTTTCAGAAGGAATATGTGTATTGATTTGGAGCTCCACTTCACAAATGTGAACAGATACAGAAAGCTAAAAATCATTTCTCCTCTCTTGTTTTCTCACAGCAGTTTTAGGTGTTAATGTCCTCTCTGCTGGGTCTCCTGCACACCCATCTTCTTTGACCTGATTTGGAGTACTGCTTTTTTGTCAAGCAGGAGGAGTCTTTCTAGTTCCTCAGCCACAAAACATACTAATCTCAATCCTGAGAGTGGGCAACTAGTAGAGTACAACAGGATATGATCTTTGGGGTACCTGCCCTACAAGAAGTTTTGTTAGAGGGACTAAGTAGATGACACTGGAAAATGTCATGAATATTAAGATTTTTCCTTCCTTTTCCTATTTTTCCCTTCCCAGGGAATGGATGATGCCTTGCACTTCAAATGCAGGGCTCAGGGGATCCCAGCTAAAGGGCAAAGTGCAATCCAACACCCAGACATCCTCCTCCTTGGAGATCACACAGGTACACACCAAAATTGAGCCCTGAGCTGGCCCCTGTCCTGTCAACATCTTTTCCACTTCTTTAATGACAGAGATTAGTAAGGCAGAATTGAGCTTCACCTCTGCAGACCCAGATCCGCTTGTTTAAGTAGAATATTTTGTTGTTTATGCTGCAGGCTAAACAACTAGGTTTACCTAGGGTCTCTTGTTAAAATGAGCCATCTGTGGCAGCTGTGGTAATTATACCCAGACTACTGTACCTTTCATGCAGAGCTCTTAGATTTGTGTTGAGACTTTGAAAACAAGAGGAACAATAGCACAAGGGGAAAGAAAATATCTCCTTAGAGTGAAAACTATCATGAGGTCCTCCCTTCCTTCATTTTCTAGTCTTCCCTGGATTAACCACAATCCTCAGGTTCCTCAATGGCTGTTCCCTGTGACAAAGTACTACAAAACAGTCTGAGGGCAGAGAGCAGATGGAGTCTGAGGCAGGTTTTGCACCTCCTCCTCATCAGTAAAGGCTTGCTCACGCTTTGTTTTGGTGAGCCAAGTAAATGTGGTACTTGTGTTGCTCGGAAATCTGGGCAGTGCCACAAGTGCTACCATAGGTGTGAGTCTCCTGATTCCCTCTACCCATTCTGAACACCTCAGCACAACTTCTGCAGTAGCTGCTGGGAAATTTGCTTTCCCTGTCCCCAGAGCTACCAGTGCTGTTGTGAATAGGAAGCAGCAGGAATTGCTCCAGAGCAATGCCAAGAATTTCCTCCTCACCAGGGGGGCTGAGTGCTCTGCCCTGGGGAGGGTCAGACCTTTGAAATCAGTTGACTTTCCTGCGCTGCCAGACAGACTGTAAGGCTTAACAGCAGACAAACTTCTGGATGGCATATGCTAATTCTCCCTACTTTCCTCATTTTAAAGCTTCTCCTATTAAATCACACATTGTTTTTATGTAGTAGATATTGAATAGCGAAGTGTCCGAAAATCCATGATACAGAATGATGCTTTGAAGGAAACACAGAGACCATTAAACTTCCAAGTTGTTGTAAATGCTACCAAAAAACTACTTTTATCTCTGATTTTCTCCCAACTAAAACATAAAGTTGAACAGATGGAAATAAGAAAAGAAAGATTGTGGGAATAAGCATTGGTACTATCAGCTGGAACTGGTAATAACAAAAGCAACCAGTGACTCTCTGAACTTTTAGGTAGTACAAGGTATTTTCACATACTACTTTTCTTTTATTTTGTGTTTTTCACTGAGTTTTCATACACTATCAGAACAATTCAATCATAAGAGTAAGTCAAGTTATCTGGCCGAAAAAGAACAATAGGTTTGATTCACTTATGATGCTATTGGCACTACTGTGGCAGAAAGTCTGCCCAAGCTGGGGGGGAGGTCAGGGCTGTGCAAGGTTCACAGCCCTTGGTGACTCCTTAAATGAGTACAGCTGATCTGGAAAACTGCTGTCAGCGGAGCAGAGAAGGGTGTTCTCATTCTCCTTAGCCCCGCAGCAGTTTCCAAATCACTAACGAGGTGCTTACAATTCCAGGGCGTGCTTTAAAGCTCCTGTCCACAGGGCCAGTCATCTAATGAGCATCTGCCCTATTTTGGTTCAAGAGCGAATCCAGTCCATCATATCTGTTGTCTAAAAAGTCGTGGATAAGTAGTCCCACTAACAAACAGTATGAAGTAATTTCCTGCACAAACTTACTGCACCCTGGTCTTCACCACAAGCTCAGATTTCTTGTGTGGGCTCAGATTTTAGCAAAGAATTACGGTATATTGCTTTCCATGAGAAGAATTTCCCACTTAACGGATCTCAGGTCTCTATTAGACCCTTGGCTAATGGAAAACCATAAACCATCCCAGAGCTTTCTAGAAATCCATGGAGAGCTGAAAGTGCAGATATTTAGCCTCTTCAAGGCCAGGGACTGACAGAGGACTCCTTAAAGGAATGCCAAGCTAATAGAAGTTCCAAACAATTTCGTTTCAAAGGACTTCTAAAGTAAGAGATGACTATAGTAACCTGAATATTATTTAATGGCAACATTAACTCTTCTTCGGTGGTGTTCCTTGGTGGTATCTGCCATCAAACTCAAGGTTCTGGCCTGTTTGTTTGGGTTTTTTCTGGGCATGGGGGTTTTTTATGTTACCCCTTCTTGGTTAGGTCTGTTTGGCAGCTAACTTTGACCACCACAGTTGCAAGGTTGTGCACCTTGTTGCACATAGTCACGAAGGTGGGTAAAGTAGCTGGGCCCAGACGTGCTCTGGCCACCACTGTTCTTGTTCTTGTGACACCCTCTATGCTATAAGCAGTGAGGAGTTTGTCTCAGACCTGTTGGACTGTTCCCCTGCCACTTGGGAACTCCGCAGTTTCTGGCTCCATATGCTTCTGCACTGGCACTGTATCAGGACAAACTCCTATCAACTATTGACATATCTGTCCCTTGTCTGCAAGTCAAAGTTCAGTGGAGAAACAGGTCTTACTAACACCACAATGGCTGATATATTTCAATTCACCATAGGCACTGCAGATTTACACATCATTTTTCATTTTAGCAGATATATGCACCTTAATGTTGGAGAGGCCCTGTCTATTGGTAAATGGTGCTTTTTTGAATGGCTGCTCGTGAGTCTTTTTAATTTTAATATTTCTTAACTCATCCTCTCCTAAAACAAACTCAGATTCATTCATTAAAATTAAGGCACTAAGATTCCATAGAGAAAAACCCCAGAGAGGGCTGATAAATTACACAAATAAGCTGTATTTATAATACCTCTGATGCCGCCAAATAGGCATTTTATAGAAGAGAAGCTCCAGCAAACTGATAAATCTATTCTCTGATACTGCAGCTAAGCTGCATTTCAATACCTGAAACCATCTGTTTGATACAAGCATACACTTAGCATAATATGAATAGCATAGCACACAGGTACCTTAGCATAGTGCATCCCTTCATTTTCTCATAAACAGCTATTATAGCCTAGACAGAGAGGAGCACATGGTGGGCTGAAGAAGAAGGAGGAGAAACATATAAAGAAGATGGATTTTTTTTCTCCCCTAATCTGTGTGAGTCTGACGGAGCATATGAAAATCTGTAAGCCACAGAGTGCTAGTGAGAGACAGAGAGACAGACAAAATTATTTCCTTTGCTGGGCCTTGCAGTTTGAAGTAGTGCCTGCCTTATCGGCAGGACTTTTTTTCCCCAGATGCCCACCCAAGAACCATTCAGCTACATTTATTATTCTGTCAAATACAATGTGCAATAAAGAGCCAGTCTCCCCAATGATGGGTACCTGTGTTCATAGCTCCGCAGTGAAGCACATAAATCACATGTGAAGGGCAATGCACATGTGCTTTTTGTTTCTTGTATCACCTTTTATTATCTTAGGACTGAAAAGTTAATAACCCAGTGGGTAATCATGCCATTATCAGTTTACATTGTAGTAAAGCCCATTCAAATGATGATTACATATGTTAATGAGTGTCGTTATAATGCACTGCACAGTACATTACCTTCAATAAATATAATTGTTTATGCACTTTAATGAGGGGGTATAATGCCCCCAAAACTAATGGCATGGACTGAATTGTGATTTATTGCTGGAAAACTTTGCCATTAAGAAAGAAAATCTCACGAACCCTTTCTTGTTTATCTAACTTTTTTCCTTCTTTAAAAGCTGCCACTCATCTCTCCCTCCTTCTGCTTGTAAGGGGAAAATAGCTGTAAGACAGTTCAGCAGTGTTCCTTGTCAATGCCTTCCTCCACCTGAAGAAGCAGGAGGTGGGTTCATTTAGAAGGTTTAATGAAGATCATTATGTTTACCCCTTAGTAAGGCTTAATGTGCTATCTGGCAACAAAACTGATAACACGTCAGAATTTTGGCTGCAAATCAAACAACGGGAAGTAAAAATGTTGGTTGTTAAACCAGAAACTAGGAATAGAAAATAAGGTTAAGGATGACATTTTGGCCAATGGTCCTTCATCTAGCTACAGAATAGTAAGAGAATAGTTGGCTGTGCAGAGCATTCAAAGCTCTCCAGCTGGGAATGAAGAAAACTAGAGGTGAAATGCCACCTGATCTCTTCAATCTCTAGGCGCTTTCTTTTCCAGAGGAGTGAGATAAAACCTTTCTTTGTGGGCTCAATAAGAAATGACAAAGAGACAAAGAATGCTAAACCAGGCAGCACTATGTAACCGGCTGAGGGTGCAGCAGGCTGAGCGAGATGAGCTATCAGCAACTAAACTGCACAAGACTGGAGTTTCCTCTTTAATTTCCCTCTACTTGGTTCCCTTCCTGAATGGCACCACTGTGACATTTCCATTACTGGTGAAAAGTAGTGTGCTTTGTACAGTAGTCTCCTCTCCTATTGAAGTCAGTGCAAAAACTCCCATTGATTTCAGCAGCAGAGGCAGCGAGCTGGCAGTGGGGGCACTGTCGCCTCTGCAGAGAATTTTGCATGTGGTGTGGTGTGTCCTAATTTTGCTCCCTCTTCAGGGTCAGAAATGTAAAAAAAAAAAGCTTCCTCGAGTCTTCAAGAATAAAGAGGATGCTGAAATTTAGAACAAATAATAACAGGAATTGTTCTAAATGCTGTTAAAATTCAGGTGTGATGGCAGGAAGCATGACAAAGCTGCATGTGAGAGATCAGTAGGAACTCAGGTAGCTTCTTGAGGTATATTCCCAAATATGTGTACACACAGCAATTACTTGAGAAACTTTCCAAGGATCACAGTCATGTTCCAACTAGTTTGAAAGTCAGTAGTGTAAAAAAACTTTGACATTGAGATGCAATTTGTGGTAAGATCTAATTAATTTTTTTGCTCCTAAGAATAATTTATTATTTACACTTCTTATTATATATGTATTTTAGCTTCATTAGTCTGCAATGCTGGAAAAAATTATACCTTCAAGTCCTATTTATCAAATTAATGGTGCAATTTCATAGTGACACATTCCACATTCATTAAACCAAGTACAGTAAAAATGCATTTAAATTAGATTAGTGTGATGTAATAATGATTCCAGTGTATGGGGTGATATTCTAGCAGTAAAGAAACACCCAGATCGAGTTGAAAGCAACTTTGAGATGATTTTTCAAAATTGATTTTGGCACTGATTTAAGTGAAAGAATAAGGACTAACATTTCCCCCCACAGCTCGCTCCATGTGGGAGTTCAGGGCCTTGAGTGGAATTGCAGGAAATGAGTGGTAGAGTGGTTCTGGCCATGGCAGTGGAGGAAGTCATGCACGGTCTACAGAAGGCAATTTTGTGAGCCTCCCGAAATGCTGGGGAAGGACACCCACCTGAATCCACCTTTCACAAGTGCTGACTGCCCAATGGCACAGGAGTTTCTGCCAGCCCCTTAAAATTGTGAATCCCTCAGTCGTTTTACACTGACAAAGGCTCATGTATCTGTGCATGCATCCAGATGCACAGGCACAATGCCTGGATGCAGAACCTCTTGGAGGTACCACCTGTGCCCCTTTGCCTCCTGAATTAGAGCTCTCTGGCAGCCTGTAGGCACTCTCTGGGCCACAGGGGCTGGGTGAATGTTGGTCCATTTCCACTGACCTCATCCACCCTGGCAATCCCAACCGCAGAGCAAATAGAAACTCTAGGTGTGTGCCAAATTCATAATCCATGAGAGGCCTATAAAACCTTAAGCCCTTCTGCTTACTTGTGCCACATAGACTGCCTTCTTCAACCCCACTGTGAAACAGGCAGAAATTCACATCACCTCTCTGTCATGTCCTTTAACACCAAGTTTTAGTTTAGCACATTCCCTGTAGCTTAACTTTCCTGGCTTGGACAATGAATGAGAGTCCCTGATAAGCAGCAGGTTGATGGAGGTGGCTGGTCAAGGAACAAATCACTAGGAATTCATGTCCTGAAGCTCTGATTGAGTCAGACAGGGGACTGCATGTCCCCTTCCTCCACATGCTGATACTCGTTTTGTAGTCTTTATAGCCCAGAAGAGGAGTGCTTTCAGCTGGCTGACACTCAACCCCGCACTGCTCCAATATCACATTAAAGAACCAAATTAAATCAGAGTAGCTCCTTAATAAAAAAAAATCTTTCTTCTGAGTATCCATAGGGAGTTGTGTATTGTGTGTATCTGTCTTTCAGACTGTAAGCCTTCAGGGCAATGACTATCTTTATTTCTGAAACACAAACAATATTAAAACACCATTGGCACTTAATAAATCAGCAAAACTACAATCATTACATGGCCCTCCTGGTGAGCCATCAGTTACCTAGCAGATGAACAAAAGTGTGCCCTTTGCATTTAGGCATGTGGCTTGTGGGGGGTGTGCGGCAGACTGAGCACCCCGGATTTTGGAGGATGGTATTTGCTCACCAGGGAAGCCCTGGACCATTGCAGGCATCATTGCAGCAAACACCCTCAGACACTTCTGCCCTGACCCAGAGGTACAGTCCCACCAGGGGATGCAAGTTCATCCTCCATCTTGTATATCTTGAGCTGAGGTGCAAAGAAAGGTGGTGAAGATTGAGGCAAGGTTACTCAGACTGCATATTTAGAGGACATTGTGTAAGGAGGAGTTATCAAATACTTGCATTGTGATGGCACATGGGTGTGCCAGCCAAGAATGGTACAATCCAGCACCAAAGGCATGCCCCATGGTTGCTACCCCATGGTTGCTGCTCCATGGTCATTTCTGAGAAGACTGAGCTTGGAGGGCTGATACTGAAGAGTTGGAGCTGAGCTACACTGGTTTTAAATTGATGAACAGGGATATGGTAATAGGGTCGGAAATCAAGTTGAGCTGGATGTGCACTAATAGCAAGGAAACTGCTCCATTTTCGAAGGACCACGGCAGCCCTTTATAAACCCAAAGGTAATTTACAGACATAGGCTCAGAGATACTCTTGCCAAAAAAAAAAAAAAAGAGGTTTTCAAAATTTTTCTTCAGAGATCTGCTAAAAGGCTGAGTTGAATCACTGTGAGCAAATTCATGTATTAATATAAACTATTAAACTTGATTAAAATGAAATCAGTTTTGCCTCTGGCCTGACTGACCTCAGATTTCTAAGGGCTGCTTTTCCAGTCCTAAGGGCCTGAGCTATGTGTCCTTTTGACTTCAGCTTCTCAGCCCATCATCCCCAGGCATATCTTTTGTTCCATGGTTCCCCTTCCTCTTCTTCCAATAGATATAGAGTTATTTAAACAATTAAGTCTGTATGCCCCTACAGCCTTCTCCAGAAAGCAAGGGGCAAGACACAGCCAAGTCAGCTTGAGCACTCAGAGACAAAGAGAGCAAATTAAATGGAACTCTTGCCAAAAAAAAAAAGAAAAAATAAAAAAAGAAAAAAAAAATAAAAGAAAAGAAAATCAAATCTAAGCTGAAATTTACATTTACTCATCTGTCTCAATTGATGATTTCTGCTACCAAACACCATATGGTGCTGTGTGAGGCTATAAATATGCTGCTCTTCCAGACCCATTTCTATTGGCATTTCCCATCAGTAAACAGGTGCTCCTGGCTTCTCCTGTGCCTCTGAGCTCAAAAAACTTGAGCAAGTACCTTTGTGCACCTACAGGAAGCAAAGGCAACTTGTAAATGGGAGTGTTCCCTTTGCTTCAGAGAATATCAGCTGTATTTCCACAGTGTGTGGGGGACAGCAGAGCAAGCTTGCATTACAGTGAGCACCTGTGGCAGCTCCCTTTCTTCATGGTTTTGCCTAACATCTTCATGCCCGTCAGCAGGGCTGATCCATGCCCAGAGGCTCCTCCTGTGTGGATCCTTTGCCATGACCTCACAGTGTCAAGAACCACAGGATCGCCCTGGCAGGACTGAGTAGATGTTTGCTGCTGCCCGCTCTCCTGCTAGAATCAGTAGGGCTGATGAAAAGGAGGCAGCCAAGGTATCCTCACAGGACAAGGGGTTTGCCTTTGGGGGGAAACTGAGAAATTAGTCAGGAAGTATGAACACCACCTATAAAACCTGGGATAATCTAGCTTAACAAAGTCTACGAGCTTTACCCATTTCAGTGGCAAATTTCTGTGTCATTCTGCTGTAGGAACCTAAGCATCATGATGGAGCACTACCCCATCCTGCAGTCTGCTGCAGTCTGGGGCCTTCATGCTCTCTCTGCAATTATTTAAAGGGTTGGATTCCCTGCACACTGAGAAGGACAAAAGGGAAGCACCGTTGGTAGTACCAGGGTGTACTTTGTGAGGCTAATCTGAATACTGCCTTACAAAGACACCATGAGCCCATTGTCTTAGACTGGGGACAAGGACTCTGGCTGTTCATGTCAGGTGACCACATTTTCAAATCCATTACAATGGTTCAAAAATGTCCAAAAGGTCAATATATTGTTCATACCACATCAGTGATGCTAGGGGGAATAACAACCTTCAGTAAATCCTATTATTTTCACAACTATACTAATAACATGAGAAACTATAGATATAATAAAAGTTTATATCTATAGTTGCTCTGCAGACACCTCCTCTGGTATGGTATAAATATAGTATATGAGACTTGGCGGTGTAATACAGTTTTTATTTCAATTTTTTAGGGATGGCCATGCACATCCATAACTCATGAAAATAAAAAGTGTATTACACTGCCAACTGTTACATATTCCCTAGTAAAGCAAAAATGGCAAGATAAATTTTATTTTTCTCTTCTCCCCACCAACAAAGTGTCTATCTGATATGTTGATGATGAAATGTTAGAATAAATATTATTTATTCAAACAGTTTTTATATTTAAACCATGTCTGTCCTTCCTATTTTTCAGTCTTGTCCATCTGTCAAATGCTAGGTACCTTATTTTTTTCCCTGCATTTTGCCTTTGGTTTTAAATTTCACACTGCCGTACTTGGTGTTATTCTCCTTAGGACAGATGGGATGAGAGATTGCCTCTTCCTATGTCCCACTCTTGAATTTTCTCAGCCACATTCTCTTTGGGTCTTAAGAGCTCTAACATCTGTGTGGGACGTGTGTGTTGGCTTGGTAGCATTGGCAGCACTTCTTCAAGAAGTACAAAGCAGTGAAAATGAGGAAGGCTCCCAGCTGCATGTTGTGCGTCAGTGGAACCAGAGGTGAAAAACCCTATGATTCATAGGTAGGGATGGGGAAAGAATTAGAAACTCGAGTGCAGCAGGATAAGTATCCTATACCTAAGTGAAATGGAACAAATATGTCATTCTCATGCTATAAAAAGGAAAAAGTAATAAAATCCTGTTTTATACAAGTGCTATTATATTACGGTCAGCTCTTGAGTATCCACATAGCCATGAATCCAGTGGCAGATTAACTGTGCTGGGCTTGTAGGACATCCAGTGTGGTGCTGCACGAAGTAAGAGCCAGGGCTGCTGGGGACTGGGGTTGGGAGAACTCAACAAACAGCAGCGGAGCCGGGCAGGCTCCAGCCAATTCAAGAGCTGTCCACACACTGCGCTGCTGCTGTCAAAGCTGAGGTGCCTCCTGCACTTGAGTAGTTCTGCCCTTTTCCTTCTGGAAACTTCTGTTTGGGGTGAGGGTGGCTGATTCAATTTTTGACAAGCCACCCCTGCATTAGAGGACATGGAATGTCTGTCCCTCCATCCATGGGGGATAGTCACTGACTTCTCCTCAAGGCTAGAACATGAGCAAGAAACCTTTAATCCCCGGGAAAGTCCACTTCGTGACACTAGTACCAACCACCATTTTCTCTCAGCATTTCTAATTGATTAATATGACAAAATGATGCTCAGGGAAATGTTCCCCATGTGTATTTAATTTGAACTTTGCTGGATGTGAAGTAACCTGTCACTTGTGGGCTTTTTTTTTTAGTGTATTAGTAGGTATCATAAAACTATTACCTTCCTTTAAAAATCTCACATATTTGATTCTTTCTTTCTTGTTTACTTTTTTGTCTTTCTTTCCTTCCCCTCTCTCAGTTTATCTGCTCCTTTCTTTCTCTGCCCCACCCCCACCCATGTCTGTGCAAAGGAATATCAGAGACCTTGGGTCAAAGACCAAGGAATGCCATGTCAACTGCCACATGAAAAAAAAAAGAAATTTGAGCTTCTCTTCTCTGCAAACAGCCCAGGTTCTCGGCCTGTACAGAAATCTGCCCAGAGCATCAGTTCCTCCTCTTTCTCTCCTGTATAGCATGCATCCACTGTCTCCTCACCTGGAATCCTTGGAACTGGGATGGAATGGAGGAGTTTATACCATACAAATGTAGAAAAAAGAACTTCCTATCTCTGTAGAGGTACTACACACACAATGATCAACAACAACAGCCATCTGAATCCCTTCAAAACCTGTGTACAAGCTGCAAATGCACAGACCAATGCCCAGAGGAGGAGGGAAGCATGCACAACATGAGGAAAAAGCAGGGTTTGACACAGCCCAGCTGATGATAAGGTTTTCATTACAGCCTCAGCATACTAATACCAGACCACTGCACAGGTAGGAGAGAGGTGCTTGAGGGCCAGTAAACAGGGAATTTTATCAGTGTGCCACTATTACAGCAACATCTGTGCTAAATAACTTTGAAGGTTGATCCACTGTGAAGAGTCAGTGCTCAGTAGCCCTCAAAATTTCTCATTTCTTACCTGCAGTGGAGTGGTCTTGTGTTTCAGCAGTGGTTGCACAGAACTTCCTAAATGTTTTTCTTTCTTCTCCTTTAGGATGCCTGTCACACCGACACCGAGTCCTTAAATTGCCACCTTCCTGTCTCTGCATTTTTCTTTTCTTTTCTCTCCTTCTTGTGCAGTGAAAAACATTAGGGATGGAGTGATAAAAACACATGATAAAACACCATCACTGGGGAGATCTATGCCTTGGAAATACAAAGTCTGCACTCAAGCATATTTTCCATTGATGACAGTGGGTTATGCCTCAAAAAGCAAAGGAGTCTTTAAAACTGTGCTTGCCTAATTAAGGCCCTGGTTCAGCTAGAGTGCCTAATTTAAAACAGATGACTCAGTGTTGATGGTGCTGCACTTTAAGTTGGGTACCTGCCTAAGTACTTGGCTGAATGGAGGCCCAAGCAATGTATCTTTAAATGAAGTAGCAGTGGAATACAACAGCCATTCTAACCACTATATATAATTGACTAAAAAATCAAATCACTGAAAAAGGTGCTGCACTTACAGTGAAAAATAATAAATAAATGACTTACAGATTGCCAACATGACAGTCTGCAGCAGAGCAGAACTCAGTGAATGCAGCTCCCATTTGAATTCATGGGAAAGCAGGGACTTTTGAAACTGCTAAGTTAACCAAAAATATATATTGTTAAAGCCAACAAATTTATTTTTCTGTTTGAAAGTCCCTGTTTTGCTATACAGAGGAATAGGTTTGGAATTCTCTGACTCTTCAGCATCATAAAACCCAGAGTGCCTGCTTGGGGAGGTGTCAGGAAAATATTGGTTTCCATTCCAGGGTTACGTTATATTTACACTGTGGCTCAGTGAAATACTAAAGCAGTAAGAGATATTATAATTAACCTCTTCAATTTTTCCCCTAAGAAGTATCTGGTTCAATGAACTGTCAATCAGTTCTCCCGTTTCCTATTAGAACGGGGGCTAATATGCAGGACTGACAAGTGAGCTCAGTGAAAGAGGAGAGGCAATACAATGCCTTTATGAATAGTGTAGGATGGTAAATATTAAGTATGTTTTATGTAAAGACAAATTTGGAAATGTTCTGTGAGCTGCATCAATCCTCTCTTTTTGTGCCCCGAATTCTAAGGGCACACACAATTGTACAATAATACAAAATGTTGTACCTTAGTGCTTGAAACATTATCCTTTTAGCTTAGAATTTCAACTTTTATGAATGTAGGTCTATTCACAGTCCCCAGTGCTGCAACTGACTGCATTATTTATTATTTATCATTATTAATTATCACAATGTATTATTTATGCCATGCAATAGGTATGCACAGGATTTTGCCAAGAAACATCCTTCACTCTCACATTTATTAATTTTGAGAATATTACTATTCTGTTTGATTTGGAAGTGAATCAAACCATACCTAGATATTAAAATGAGTGACAGTGAAAATCTTCAAAAGGTATCCTGTTTTCACTTGTGAGAATCAGGTGGCAGCTTGGGGTCCTCTTCAAGGTCACTGCTTTCCTTTCCAAACATTAACACCAGGAAGAGATGCCTGGTCCTTGGGATCAGTAGTCTGCACTAAGAGCCCTTCTCTGATTCTTCTGAAGCCACAGCATAAAATCCAGTGTCTGAGTTAAGGGTCACAAGTGGAACCAAATTATAGTCTTATACTGTGCCAGGTAAGGTTTAGGAAGAATTAGGAGGAACTTCACAAATTAGATATTGGAATGGACTGCCCAGGGAGGTGGTGGACTCACCACCCCTGGAAGTTTTTAAGGAAACACTGGATATAGCACTCAGTGCCATGATCTTGTTGAAATGGTGGTGTTCCATCATAGGATGGACTTCATGATCTCAGAGGTCTTTTCCAACCTAATTGATTACCAAAAAAACCCCAAACCCCAAAGAATTATCTGATTGTGGGCATGCACTTACTGTTATTATTATTTGCCTTAGGTTTATTTTTTGCTAAGTTGTGCCCAGTATTTCCCAACAAGAAAAGAGCCCATTATTGTGTTAACCTCTGCACACACACAGTAATAATGTGCCCAGAATGGTGTGCAAGGTTTATAAATATTAGAATTGAACAAAACAACAGCAATGAGGCAGAATTTTCAAAATTGCCATGGTTCTGAGATATGTCTAAATTTCTTGAGCAATTTTGGTAGTCTCTCTGAAATAGCTGTCATCTATGCATCAATTTATGAGTAACAAGGTTTTGTCTTAGTGTTTTGGCAATAGGTGAGGTCCCAGACAATTTAACAACATGAGTTGAACATAGGTTGAGAGGAAAGCCCTGGAGGCACAGGGTCTCCAAAGCCTGTCCTTATTATTTGCTATTATATCACAAATGTGCTACTTAATTATTTGTTTCATAAGTAAGTGAAGCACAGTTGTAACTACAGAGAGAGCTCCTGTTTCAAGGAGCTCACCACACACAGAGATGTAGCAGTCTGGTAAAAGGAGTGGAAGGAGCAGATTCAGAACTGTTACGCTTTGTACACCTGTGGAAAAGCTACAATCAGCTATATTTTTATCACCGTCAGAACTCAACATCGCTATCAAATATAAATGTACTGGAAAAGGGGGAAAGGCTTTAAAAATTTGCTTATATGTGTATTTAACAAACAGTATCCAAATAGACAGTGTTTTTTTTTCCTCCTGTCAATGTTAGTAAAATTCTGTTAGCATCACCTTCCAGCTAAAGCACCTTATAGCTATAACATCATTTGTGGGCCACTTGGAACCTTTCAGAATTTTGTGAACTGGTTCATCCAAGTTCTACTTCAAGACATAAGGCTAAGGATGAATTTTGAAAAGACCCACCTCAGAACTGCAGCTTCTGCAACCCACCTGCAGCATGATATACTGAGTGAGAAGGTTGCAATACTCCTGTGAAGGTCAGGAGGCAGCAGTATGAGCAGCACATACTGAGCTCCTTGGCAGGTGCCTATACAGTCCAGCCGTGCTCCTAGTCAGGAGCAAGGTAACTCCTCCTGGAACGACTGGAGAAGTACAAAGTTTTCAGGACAGACAGAGCATTTGATATTGACAGCTGATGCCACAGGAAGGTTATTGCCTCCTGTGTTACTACGGCTTTATGTCTTCACCTCCTGGAAAAAAAAATCAACATTGAAAGGTATTACTGGGCCTCAATTTTTATAAAAACAGGGTGGCAAAGTCCCCCTTCCTTTATATTGGTGGAAACTAAGGACAGCTCTGCTGAAATCAGCAATGTTACAAAGCTGTAAAACTCGTCAAATCAAGGGACTAGCTCAGCGACAAAGCAGTCTCTCTGCGAGCCTGACAGTTCATTCTCTAGCTACAATAATGAAAACACAGAGATGTGCTAAAGCAGCAGGGGTCCTTAAACTCCTTTATCATCTGGGATCACATCTTAATAGGACTGACTGATGAACACTTCCCTTCCTATTCTTCCATCTGAAAAGATCACCTCCTCTTCTACTTCCTATCATGTATCCTCCCTGTGGCAAAGCAGTAGCAATTACAGGAATATTAAGGAAGTAATTAATGCATTTTAGCCATCTTTTAATGAAATTCAGCAGCTGAGAAAAAGGGAGAGAGCCAATAGTGTGTAACCTGTTATCTCTACCACATGCCACATTTTGGCAAGATGTGTATTGGAAGTCAGAAAAATGTTTACACCCATAGAACATGTAACCTCTTAGATTAGCCTGTCCTTTATATTGCCTGTTGCTAACACTGTTGAAAAAAGGTTCACATTTGTATGGTGAAGCAGATTTTTGACTAAGACATTTAAAATGAATATGGAGAAATTTCTGCTAACATTACAGTCACATGGACATATACTGATTTCCTGGAGCCTCCTTCAAACTCGACTCTTTTACGACCTCTTCTGTGCAGTTCCTATTGGAAGTGCTCTAGATCCATTTGCCTGTTGCCAAAAAGTGAACAAAAGTTGGTCAGGTATGTGAATGGATAACATCTCTCCTTTCCTCAAGAGTGTGCCAGAGCTTCTAACTGCACCAATTGTAACACTTTGACCTTTGATATCTCTGGAATTATTATCAACAGAGGATAGTGGAGAGGAACTTTTTTCCAATAACTTCTTCCATTTTGTCTGCGTCACCTTAGGGCTGCTGATTTGTGCTCTACTAATCTTGGTGGCTGTACAGAAGCCAATCTTTGTCATATTGCTGCTTCTTTCTACAGAAGCTCAACCAGAGTCAATGACTTGTGTTTTTGCATTTTCCAAGGGCTTCCCTTGAGGATCTAATTTCATGTTGCCCTCAAGCTGCTGTGGTCTGATAAATATGTCCCTATCAGCTGCTAGAATGCTGGCTTGGACCATGCCTTCTCTCTCAATTGCATTTTGGTGTTATGCTGTGATTAAACCATTGCTCTACCAGTGACCCAGCAGTAGGTGACATCCTTCCCCTTTCCCCCAGCATATTGTATAAAAATAGTCAAGTGATAATGGCTCATGTTTATTGGTTTCTCTTCAGCAATGCATATTTCCCACTGATGTCAAAATAGTTTAGACTGCACGTTGCCAGCACTTGGTCATACTTCTTCTGCCTAATATCATGACTTATCAGTGTTGTTGGAAATATCTTCCAGCTGTTAAACAATCCAGCTGGGATATAATTGGTCATCAGTCTAATAGCATAACTACAAATGTCGAGTTTCTTTCTTCTGCCATGTGTGGTAATTGAGTCTCCAAATCTGTCAACAGCCTGTTGGTAGACAGCCTTCTCTCCACTGGGCAGTTCCATGCCCTTAGACTCTGCAATCATTGCTATTTTCTTCCCCTTCTGGGAGTTGACACATTTAGACATTGCATGATTATTTATCCCTTTCCTGCTGTTCATAGCCTGAGGCTTTTTCCTGGTGTGAGCACTGCCTGTCACAATGTTTATGCCGGACCATGAAGGCAATATTTGGTTGGTATCTGTCCTCTCTTCCAGTAGCTGGGAACATCAGGAACTTGAAACATCAAAGGAATTAACTCTGGCATTTTGTCCAGCCTTTTCCAAGGGCAGGCATACACCCCTGCAATCAACAGCTCATCCAGAAGGATCAACAGAACATCTGCTTCACTCAGGCTGAAAGAATTTTTTCACCACCTTGAAAAAAAGATTATAGATGTATATAATCTAGCAGATTATAGATATTATATCAGAAATCCAACAACTACAACTTGGCGTGGAGTGAAGAACAGTACAAGAGATTATGGGTGCCATAAAGGTCTGTGCAACATCGGGGGGTCATCGTTCTAATGAACAATGCTGAGATATGGATGCTGCACGGATTGGGAAGCTGTTTAGCTTCTCGTCCAGGCGATTGTGTTTAGCAGTTAATCAGATTTCCTTATGTCCTGTGGATTTCACTGGCATCAAATTCATGTATCATATGGATTCCATGTCAGTAGGAATAAACCTTCTCTTTATTAACAGGATCACTTATTGCACAGTCACATCTGTAGCATTCTCGCAGTGGACATATAGATTGATATAATGGTTTATCTTCCAAAGCCTTACCTCCCACAACATATGTTTTTCCAAACCATACAAGAACTGGTACATACAGTGTTGAAGTGAGACTTCTCTGTTCACTTCAGATATTTCCACACTCAATAGGTAGATCTGAAAGACTTCTTGTGAGAAGGAAAAAAACCCCCTCCCAAGTGCAGTTCCTAAAGTAGAGTCAAAACCAGGGGTGATGAGCTGTACTGTTGAAGTCATAAAAGAATTGAATGGGTTGGGCTGGAAGAGACCTTAAAGATCATCCAGTTCCAACCCCCCTGCCATGGGCAGGGATGCCACCCACTAGACCAGGTTGCCCAGGTCCCTCTCCATCCAGGCCTTGAACACTTCTAGGAACAGGGTATCCACAACTTCTCTTGACAACCTGTTCCTGTGCCTCATCACCCTCTGAGTAAACAATTTCCTCCAAACATCTAATCTAAATCTTAGTAGAAAATGCCCGCTTCTTTCCTTTATCTCCAAAGGGTGTCTACATAGAGAGAGATGAGTGTCTAAAACATAAGTGCTGACAGTCAGGTGGGATGAATCACACTTTTCCTGGAATATCTGAGGGTACAAAGACTCCCTCAGACCTTCTCTGCCAAGATAGAGTTACTTTTCCCAGCCTCTCATCTTTAAGTTCCCACTGTGTCCCACTGATGTCTGCTCACGTTGCAGCACCTGTACTGAAAGAGACTAAAAAATTGAAGGAAGAAGATTGAATGTTCTTTGATCTGGCAAAATTCCTGTGTGATGCTAATAAGACAAAAAGTTGTGTGAACATGTCTTTCTTTTTTCCATTCCTAGCTGGGTATAGTAAAGGAAATGTCTAAGTTTCAGTGGACGAAAGGATGGTTTTTACAAGGAAATGTGAACACAGATTAGCAGATGGGACTTGCTGCAAAGATACCTACAGTCAAATTAGGCAAGGCAAACACACGTGAGAGAAAAAAATGAATATGTGATTTAGTGATGGTATTTCCCCCCACAACTCAGCCTTTTTTCAGTGTTCAATGCTTTTTCTTCATGTTTCTCAATAGATCTAAATAAAAAGGGTCCAGATGACAAGATAACAAATGGGAGTGTTTGAAGAGACAGTATTCTAAGTGCCACTGTTGGCATTAGTACATCAGATAGTCTTAGGCAAGAATGATGCAGCTGCCTGGTGCATCAGCATCCTTGCTGGGGGAGACAGGTTTCCCTTGGCCTCCTGTCCTGCTCCAGGCTCCCTCTGGGTGCATGACTGTGCAGTTCCCAGCATCCTTACCCTGGGAGATTAGGTCTTCCCTCCACAGGGAATGTTCTTCCTTTTGAACGTGACCTTTATGGCTATCCAGCACTCTGAAAGTGTTAACCAGAAATTTCTAGGTGATTGCTCTTCCCTTTGTATTACTTTTCTGCAGTTTGTCTGCCCAGCCCTATCTGCAACCTCCCCCAAAGATTAGCACTGCTGTGTGAGCATTTTTAATACAGACCTCCTAATACAGAGCTCACATCCAGCTGCTACAGGCAAGAACAAATTTTCACCTGTCCTCCAGTGTGAGAGCAAATTGCTTTATCTGCATGGGAGCTCAGAAAGGAGGTCTAAAAAGAAACAATACACTCCAATTCTACTCTTCACAGAGTTGAATTAAGCTTTTTAATGAGTCAGTGATTATTTTTCCAGTCTCAAATGTGTGCATTGTTGCAATCTGTGCATAGTTTAATCTTCTTAGCTTGATGTCCAAATACAAACTAAGGCAACGGTGAAGTTACAAGGTTTCTCCAAAGGGTGCCCACGAAGATAGATCTTTTCATTGAGCAGCTCCCAAAAATCAGAATGAATATCTTTAAGCAATTGAGAGACTGTTATCAGAGACTTTTACCACATTATAGACAATTAGCAGATCTGAAAATGGAATTAAAGTGTTGTATTTTGTCATTATTCAAAGTTGTCCTTTATGTCTTCTAATGTGGAAGATCATCAGTGACCTAAAACTCTATATGCAAGGCCTTACCTGTAAACATCAATAACTCTTTTTGAAAGTGCACTTATGGTAGCAACAAAACCTGAAGTATCTATGATAACAAGTGCTTTAATACCCAGCGCACACAGCTGTCGTTGCAGCCATATCAATCCCTCCCTCCTAAAACTTCAAGCAAGTCTCAGGGACTGAAGAAGAGAACACAAAAGGCATTGGGAACACAGTCCAAGGACAGACACAGCAATCCTGTGCTGCTTCCCTTCCTCTTCTTGTGCTCGCTGTCCCTGCTGTGTGTGCTGGGGCTGCAGCCTGCATGCTGGTATTGGAGAGAATACTGAGGCAGCACTTGCATTTTACCCTCACAGGTTGCTGACTACAAGGACTGCCTGCTTTAAATGTATAACAGTGCTGGTCTCACTGTAAATCACACTTCCTGGGTGAGCTACAAGGAAGACAAACTCCTCACGTCTCTTTATGTGCATTGTTTTCATACTGGATCACTGAGATATTTATAGCAACAAGCTGTGTACAGAGTTATAAACCAAGAGACTCAGTTCATGAAAGGGACATTGGCTCTGAGGTCAATATTATTTCCCTATTTCTTATTTATTTTACAGTTTCAAGAAGCAGACATAATGGTATCTTACCATGCTTGGGATGCAGTCAGAGTGGCTGGGGCTGCTGTGCTCATCCCACTCCACCTGAAGAACAACAGGTCCTCTGGGCAGCTGGTCAATGATTCAGAATATAAGACCAGTAGGTTGATGTAAAAATTGCCAATTCTTTAGCAAAAGATCCCAGGGAAGGTATGTCTTCTTGGGAGAAAAGGCAAATATCCAGCATGACCAATTTTTCACCCACAAACAACTTGAGATCAGAGATGTGTCCTAGAAAATCCAGCTCTGGGGAACAAAAGAGCAGCAGGGGCTCTTCATAACCAGCTGCCTCCCACAGAAGGAGATAAAACACTGAGATGAGAGAAAGAGAGTCTGTGAACAGCACAGAGGCAGGAGCTACCTGATAGACAGCTGTGAAGTCAGGCAGAGGGGTGGGAGGGAGAGGCCAGTGGAGTGAAGTGACTGATCAGCTCTGAGAAAGCCCCCAGCAGAGACCCAGCTGTTGAACCTCTGGGGCTCCAACAAGGGCATGAAGAAGCCACCCAGAGCCACAGGAGCATGAGAAGGGGATAAAAATAGTGAGACCCATCCTCTTCTTCTTGCATAAACAATTTAGACTGAGGCTGAGTGAGCAGGGCTTGCCTTGTGAAGCAGCTGACTTTGAGAAGTCTGTGGGCAGCCATTGCAGTAAAGTCCTTTCCATGCCACACCTGCAAGAAAAGGAGCAGAAGCTTATTCTGGCCCAGAAGCATATTCAGCTCTTCATGCTACTCCTGAAGGATGAACTGCCAAAGACTCCTTCTTCCCATCCTTTCAGGGACCTAGCTCTTCCATTCAGTGAGACTATGAGGTCTAGACCCCATCTCACTTTGAGTCAGGTTGCTGTGCTGTGCAAGCACTGTGCTTCTCATACAGTCCTCATACTCAGCTGTAACAGAAGAGCAGAAAACTCTGAGTCACTGAGTTAGCTGATAACAATTTAAGCAGGTGAGTAATGCGTGAGTGTCTGTGAGACAAGTATACAGTGTATTAGTTCTCAGCTGTACATGCAAAAAGCTTTGTAGAAGGTCCAGTTATATATCTTGACTATTCCCCTTACCTACCTATTTTCCCAATTTGCTATTGCTTAACTCAGTGGAAGTTTGTCTTAAGGAGAAGCTTGAAGGGGAGGGTTGAAGCTTTATCTATCAATCAGAAAGCTGCCCCAAGCTGAAGAGACAGTATGGGAGATAAGAAAAGAAGAAATTAATTATATTCATTCATTATGAATAATAAATGTTGGAAGTATGCAGTGCTGCAGATTCTACATGAAACTCATCAGTTTATCTGAGTAAAAGTTCATTATGTGTTCTTGTTCAGACCCGGAGCTGATTTGAATCAAAACTTTAAAGTGGGATTCCAAACTTTTTAAAACATCAGCTCTGAAGTCTGATTCAGATAGGATTCTGATCAAAATTCCTTGTAAATAGAAAGCATCATGTCACTCCAGCTCCAAATGCCTCTTCAAATTCCTTTGGACAGTTTCCCATTACTTTATCTCATGCTCATCCCTTTGTCAAACCAAGGTCTGCTGTGCATCTGCTGGCAATAAGATAGAAATGTCAACAATTGGATCCCAGTGTCTTGGCTTCCAGGTAGTTTCAGATGGAACCCTTCATGTCCCATGATTCTCCTTCTGAAGTTTCATCTGCTCTGCTTATCTCTTTCCCAAGAAACAGCCTCACATAAGAACAGCAAACTCCTCTTCTTTAGCTGTCTAGTCACCACCTTAGACACACTCATTTCCGTTGCAGATACCACATGAGAACTGCTATGGAGTTGGCCAAAATGATAAGCAGGTGCTGCTCAGCCCTAGTGTCTGGATCTGCGTTGCTCTTGCAGGGGTGGAGAGGAAAGTTTCCTTCCTTATCTGATGGCCCCTGCTTTCTTCTGACAGCCTAAGTACAAGCCAGTGCATCATTCTTTTCCTGTGAGGAAATGCTCCCATCCTCTAAAGACAGAAGGTGGCTCTTGCTCCCTTGGAGGACAGTGTTTTGCAATAACCTAAGAGATAAAGGATCAGATCTGTAAGTCTTTTCTTCTCGCATAATTTCTGAGCAATGGTTAGAAAGAGCTCTTAATAGAAAGAACGCTAGATATAGATAAACATCTCTCAGACACTCTGTGGTAAATATTGTGTCTAGTATTCCTCAGTTTTGATGGGCAACTTTCTTCTGACCCATAATATTTCATTGGTAAGGGTTCTGGTTCCTCTGTATATAGTGCATAAACTAGGAAGTGTGTTAGGACTTTCCTTGGTAATGCAAGAAGTATATTTACAATTGCCATTCTGGGCTAGACTGTGATCTGCTGCTTATAGGAGACACTTCCCCCTGTGGGGCAGTATTGATGTGTGGGGTGGCTTTCAGGAGCTTATGTTCATCACTGGAAGCATAGTTTGTCCATGCTCTCCTGGGCATCCCTCTTTTTGGACACACTCTTGCAAAACATGCATTACCGTGAGAGACGTGACCCTGAGAATTTTTCATTGATAGTATTTAACTTCCAGTTTCCTTTGCTGAAGGGTCAATCTCATCTGTAATGCTGTGTGCCATTTGAGAGGAGATGGGACCCTCTCATGTGCTGGTCCCTCCTGGCACAGCTATTCTCCTGAAGTGACACTACTCCAGAGTATGAGGAGAAAAAAAAGGCACAGCACTTTTTAGCTGTCATGAAGTAAGAAAGACTCCTTTCATTTTATGTTTGTTATATAGCAGAAAAAATCTGTCGCTTTGCAGGATGCTTACAGCAAACAGCTTTAAAAACTGAATAAGTGGTTCAGATTTACTTGGTTTTTAATCACTCAGCAGCTGTTTACTCTACCATTTACAGGTGTATTTATGTTCCCCTTTAGCTGAGGATGTCAGTTACCTTCCTTTCTAGACCTGAATTCCCAGCTGAGTGAAAGGGTATGTCCCTCTGCAGATCAGACCCATGCATGGAGATCAGATAGGTTACAAATGCAGCACACTAGCACACAAGATGAGTACCCCAGAAGCAGCAGCAGATTGCTGGTTCAGCAGCTAACCCCTTCCAACGTGAAATTGGCATTGTCAGGTAGGAATGTGAAGAAAACATCCACTGAGAGCCATGGTCATCCTCCATTTAGCTCAAGTGCAAGTTGCTGTTCCACTACTGGGTAAAAACACAGGGCATTTAAGGATTCAGGTTTTGCAAGAATGGCAAGATGCAGCCAATCTCTGCAGAGCCAGGAGGAGATCTCTTGTTACACCAAGGCTGGCTCTTCTGCAGAAGCCTGAGGCTCTTGGGGTGCACACTTTCATCTGCAAATGGGCCTCTTAAAACAGAACTCACAAGTGCATTCCAGTAATAAGTAATGTGATATTGTCATGTGGGAGAGCAACCCGATGATAGTTAATGGTGTTTTACCTCTCTGCCATGTTCTGAGGAATGACTTGGCCTTAAAAAACACCAGAACTCCCAAAGGGAAGGAAATCTCCAGAGCTGATCATTTTGGAGAATGAAAAGATTCCAAATGGGTGCTAATATTTCACAAGGGAGGCTTTCAAATGAATGAAATGCATCCTGGATATTAATAGTGAAGATCATTACTACCAAGATGGTTTTTGCCAATATTTTAAATGGAAAATGAAAGCATGGGCAGATTATAGGGAATTTTCCCTTTTTTATTGAAAAAACACACTGCACATGCAAATTAAAACTGCACTCACCACTGCAAGACTATAACATTTTTGGCACATGTACTCGGTGTGCATAAATGTTGGCTGTATTTAAGTTCTCCTAGACATATATAATTAATGAAATACATTTGTGTATAGCCTCATTTTGTGAGCAGCCTAAATTTAGACCGCCTATCCGTTTGCAATGTAAATCTTCATTTTGGTTGGTATATTAAATGTTAATGCTTGTGCTAATTTTTAGTCTCTAACCTTAAGGCAGGTCACACATTGCTTTATTAAAATAAAAGAAAGAAGATTAATTTAGTCGCTGGAGTCAACAATTAAAAGTACATGGGAGTTTGGACAAAAAAAGTAAGGAAATGATAACTTAATGGCAAAAGGCATGTCCTCCAACAGCTAGGCACCATGGTGTGATCCTTATTTACTTTTATAGCGCACCCCATTGTGCCTATGTGTTGGAAGACATATGTCATGTTTCATCCTCAAGGGCCTAAGTGTGAATTTCCTGTTATTTTTTTCACAACTTTAAAAGTTGTTTCAATGAAGTTTTTGTTGGAAGAACTTTAGTAAAATGTGTTTTATATACTGTCTGTGGCTAGCCGGGAAAAACTGCAGCCCCAGAGGAAAATAACAAAGAAAGGCTACAGCCCGAAGGAAAGGAAGGAGAGGGCTGGGAGTGGAACGGAGCTTTAGCTGGGCTGGGAGCAAGGAAGGCAGTGGTCATCCCTGGATAGCTCCATGCACAGGATCACCAGCTAATGAAGACCCGTAACCCCTGCCAGCTTTATGGAACTGTGCATCCTTTTCCCTGTCCCAGAAGGAGGGATGCTCTGAGTATCCCTGGTTGTGTTCACACATGGCAGGTTTTGCTGGCCTTTTTGCTGGTGAGCTCTCCGGAGCAGATGTGCGCACAGTTGCACTGGGCACACGGGCTTCCCTGGAGAAGGCTGCATGAAGCACCTCAAGGGTGGACTCCTCTGATCCCCATGGAGCAGAAGCCCACCTGGAAATGCCTAGGTCTTTTCCAAGTACAAAACAGGGAGATACTGTAATGACATCATTTTTTTTTTTGCCACACCAAGAGCTAATTAGCACCCTGATTTCATGCAAAAGCAAACGTGAAAAAATGTTTTAAGCTACCAGATTTTTTTTTTTAATAGGGTTTTCACTGGAAATTTCTTAATCTTAAGTAAATACTTTCAATGCTGTTTCTAAGGTCTTTGAAATCCCCATCTGCCTTAAAACAGAATCTCTGATATACAATTTTTCCTCCAGTTATGCCAAATATAGCAAGAAAATGCATGGAAGCAGAGTATACTCAAATTTAAGTCCTGTGATTTGCAAAAATTACCTAGCTAACTTCAGTGAGCAAAACTTCACCAACCAAGCTTTTCAGCACCAAAATTCTGTACAAATGCCTTTTATATGTTTGAATTTTCTAGAATTAGGCTGTCACTTTTGCAAATGTTCTGTGAAATTTTAGCAGCAATTACTACTGAGGAAAACGTTTCAAAGAAAGGAATTCTAAAAAAAGGAACGAAGGCAAGAAAAAAAAAAAAAAACCACCAGAAAAAGAAATAATCTAGCTTGGGAGTCAGAACTCCCTTGAAGTGGAAATGATGCCCGATCCTGCACGTGAGAAGCTGCACAGACTCAGGTCTCCCTGTGGGGTCTGACCTGTGTGACCCCACAAAACCCATTGGTTTTGCTGTTTCCTGAGCCCCTGTCTATTCATTATGTAAGGAACCATCCACACATGGATGGTTGGGTTGCTGATCCAAACTCTCTCTGTCCATGTTTTAATTTTTAATTATTTTTTTTTTCAGGAAGTGAGTCTTTCATTTGAGTTTCTGAGAATTAGTATATTAATAGGAATGAATGAACAAGAACGTACTCTACATTGGAAGTAGAAATGATAACTGATAAATTCGGTGTGAAACCTCTGCATCCTCCATCTTGCAACACAGAAGCCACTGGTCCATTTTAGGGTTTATTCTTCCATGAGAGATCATGCCCCAGGAGCACATACTAGTTCCTACGTAATTTACAAAACCCAAAATATTCCTTCTTAACACAGATACAAGTAAAGAATACCTGCTTCCACATCAAACCTACTTATCCCATGGCTAATTGAAAGCTTTCTAAACAAACATTTTGTTCTGCTGGCTCCAAAATAATTGGCACTTACAGTTTTGACTTAGTGGCATAAACTATGAACAGTAGCAGCAGACACTGCAAATATAAAAGGAATTATATATTAAAAACACAGAAGAAAGAGTACAGAGTCTTCCTTCTGAAATGCCAGCTCCAATCTGTATAGAGCCAGTGGTAAATTACCCACCTGTATTCACTTACTTAACATTAAAAAACACTTATACATCATTATACTTTTGTACCATATTAGTGAAAATGAATGCTAGAGCAATATGAGGTAAACATTGCTAATGTGGGAGAAGGCTGCTTATATCTTCTAATGATAGGATTAACTATGGCAGTGATAGATGCATTGTGCTCCTTTGAACCCTGGCTCACCACCGAAAATGCCACGTGGCAGCACAAAGAGACTTGCTCAGCCAAAATGGGCTTTTCTCCTGCTTTTTGAGACCATTGCAACAAAACAGGTTCACTGACTTAAAATAGCCTGTCACTATATTGAGTGGCATCCTGGGGATCCAGGGGCTTCTGTGCATTTGACTGACTTTAATATTGTTTTCTGTCACCTATAAATCTTTTCCTCTTTAACGCAATTTGAAAGTAAAATAACGAAGTGGCTCATTTAATAAATATTTTGTTAGTGCATTTCTTACAGCAGTTCTTTGGCACTCAGTGAAGTATTCCAGCACACTCACCCCTAAGTTTGAAAATGTCAGCACCTGACTTAGAGCAGGGGCCCGATCTGAAGCCCTGATATTCAGCAGAATGTCACCCCCTAAAAGTGGGAGGTGTTTTATTGGCCTCACCTGCCCATAAAACACAGAGTGGCAGAGAGAGCAGCCATGGAAATGATGGTATCTTGGACATAGCACCTCTGGGAGTTCCTGTACTGGACCTGAACTTCTGGATAATATTGCACAAACCTTTCTGACAGCGCAGCCCATGCTGTCCTTAGCAGGTATGAGTGCCTGCTCTCCACTCAGGCTGGATACTTTTTAGGGTGGATCCTTTAGCATGCTGTGTGGTGCTTGGGAGGGCTAATGTTTCTGTCCTGAGGGCAGGATTGCTTTCAATTTATTCCCACACAAAGAATGCAAATAAAATGGCACCAGGACCATGCACTTTGTGCATCCACTAAACCACACATGCTCAGCAGTGGCTTTACACAGGTTAGAGCTGCAGAACTGCTCTTTTTGTGTGCCCACAACCTCATCCTCTAAAAAGGGGCAAAATGGCAGCAGAATCTGAGCAGAATTAAATTAAGTCAAGCCACCCACTTCTTAACATTAAATCCCAGTAAATTTCTCTTCTGCACATCGCTCACAAAGCTCCTCTGCCTCCACATCCTTGTAGGGATTCTCACCCCTGCCCTGCAGGCCTCTGGAGAGGTCTGAGGGGCTAGAAGAGACGCAAAACCCAACTGCGGACTGGTGCTGCTTCCTGCTATGGAGGCAGCACATCTCCATGGGGCACTGCAGGGCACCTCGCTGCAAGGACTCTGGAAGGTTCAGGCTAATCTTCAAGGGGGAAAAAAAAAAAGCCTATCTGAAAAATGGAGAAGAGATAATAACACTTGTGGCTGTACAAGCGAAGATAACGGCAAAAATAATCAAATCTCATGCTCCTGGGAGGAAACTAATTGCACACAGGGGTCAGGAAGACATTTTCATCCACTGTTGAGCTTTGCACAGTTGGCTGCTGCATTGTTATTATGAAAGAGGGAAGTGGAAGGAGGAAAGGGGAGCTTGTTTGTGTTGTTTGTTGCTTTTTTTGCTGAAGAGATGGAGGGAAAGGCAAGAATGGCTCTGGTTTGCCCTTATACATCACGAGCTGGCTGGTGTCAAAGGCATAATACTGGGCTGGATGGATACAGTATGGCAACAGTGATGTGTCCGATGGATTGGGAAGGGGGATGCATCTCTCCATGCGCACACATCTGCTATCCCTCACTTGTGAATGTTACTCCAGATGGTAATCAAGAAGGTGGTTTTATAACCCACATTAAGAGGACTGTCTGCTGACAAGTTATGTGTTTTCTTCCCTTGAGTACATGCTGTTAAGATGGATAAGTGCAAATGGTTGAAATTTGGTTGTTAACTCTGAATAATAATAATACTTTGCATTTCTATTGCATCTTCCATCCTAGGATCTCAAAGCACTCTGAAAACACTAATTAAGTAAATCTTACCACACTGCTGTGAAGCAGGTAATTATTATTACCATTTTTTACAGAAAAAGAAGCTTTGTCATAGTGAAAGAGAATTTCCCTGGGTCACCAAAGAACCAAAAATAATCAAGAAATGTTGATGACTCCTCAAAGTAAATTAGAAACTTTGCATTAATTTCCTGGAAATTAATTTAGGGGGTTTTTGTTGTGGTTTGTTGTTTTGTTTTTTTTCCTAATGAATAAATTAAGCCAATCTTCATACACTTTCAACTTTTGAAAACTTCTTTTTTGGGAGTAAAACACTAAAAAGAAACTCAAGTCTTGCACTTTTCATTCTTGCTGAGCAACTAGAAAAATATCAGTCAAGAATGAAAATGAGGTATGGAAAGCTGAGTTACTTTGAGAAATAGTTTAATGATTACAATTAATTAATAATAAGAATATGGTGCAAACCCATGTCAGCTTCAGTGTCAGTTTCTTTCGGCCTCATCAAAGAATTCATTACTCTCTTTCTTACCCCTAGAAAAAAAATGCAACGTGTTTGTGAGGACTACAAGACTTCATTTTATCCCGCTTTTCTATTTTTTCTTCCTGTCATCTGTTTAAAAACACCCTCCAAATGTGCTGCTGAAGGCTGAGACTTCATAGACAATAGGCTCATAAGCTTGCATAAATGAGAAAGAGAGAGCAAGACCAAGTTTCAGTGTTGATTTTTTGCCCATTGAATAATATCAGTTATTTGATTTTCAGACCCAGAATCCATTCTTAAATTAGAGAAGGATGTTGCGGTCCCGTCAAAGAATCGAAGACAAATTTTGCTAATCCTTCTGAGAGGTGAGACAATGGTAATGGGGTGTAAGGAATGACGTCTGGGTGGGCAATATTGCCTGTTCATTTCCTCGGCTTAGCTACTGATTGTCACTCTTGTGCCTTAGAGATGCCCATAAGCTTCCAGGGAGACTGCATGAAGGTAGAGCAGCTTAATTATGTAGGCTGCTATTTACTAGGTTTCAGCTGAATCCATCAAACTAACTTTGCTTTAACCTGAGCCAGATTTGATTGTGAGGCCAATTTATTGACTGGTTTCTCCTTTGGCAGTGCATCCTTTGATTTAGATACAGATACTTGCCCGCTTGAAAAGTAGCAATGTTATGACACAATTTATATTTTAAAAAGCAGCATTACACAGAACATAATTTTAAAAAACAAACAAACAAACAAACACAACAAAAAGCCCTTTGAATCTAGAATAATGGCTACCTGTAAGGCAGTGGCTCACTTGAGAGATTTTGCTCAAGTAACTTATAACTATCAGCAGAACCCCCTGGGGAATTACCGCTGTTTTTGCAGAAGCTGTTTGCAGTGGAATAAACAGACAAGTGCTCTATATATCATTTTAAGTAAGACAAATAAAGTTCTGCTTCCTCCTTACAACGATGTCATTGTCACTTATATAAGAATAATTCTGTGTGACTTTTTATGAATCTTTCCCTTGTGCAGAAGTACAATGGCCTAATTTCCTACAGCACGTATTATAAATAAACGTCCTTCTTCAGCAATGTATAGCCAAGCTGAAATCATCCCACCACGTAGGGAGCAGTCTGGAAATGCTAAGGTGTGCTTGAGCACTGGCCATGGGTGGAAGGAAACCCCACCACCCCAGAAGAGGGTATGTCCATACCTCCTCCTTCCCATGGAAGGTTTCCCCATGGCCCAGGAATTGTTGATGGGAAGGCCTGAAGAAGCCACTCCTTTTGTCATAGGTTTGCCTTACAACTCATGGCATAGCAGGGACGTAGTTTTATTTATTTTGGGTTTCAAAGAGGCAACATCAAATGCACGGTACTGGTGAGTGTGGGAGAGAAAAGAGGACAACCCCCTCTTTCCCATATGACTGCCCACTACTATTGCTAAGAAGTAACCTCAGATGGTAAAAACACGTTAAAAAATTAATAAAAAAAAGCTAGAAAGTGTTATTCAAAATGTAATTTTAACACATTGTGAAGGGCTTTTAAGGGGAAATACGTGTGGGGAGAGCTCTTATCTCTCTAAGGCTCCAGCTAATGTAGCTGGCTGCCCAGGGGAATGCCAGAGGGAGAGAAAATGGGAGAAATGATATTAAAAGGGTGGGAACATTATTTTATAACTTAAAAAAAAAATATTTGTTTTCCCCAGAGTCTTTCAGGTTGGTTTGCCCTTCTGGCTGCATTTGATCTGCCAATAGCAAAGCCCATCTCTGCAGTGATTGTGGAGTTCTGTCTGATATTCCCTGCGTGCCGTGAGCATGGGGATTTCATTTCATACATCATTTCCAGCGCATACCCTCAGTACGAAGCACAGAAGGAATTTCTGTCACACACACGCGCACACGCTGACATCTGTGTGTGCACACGTACATGTGTATGTGTCCACATGAATCAAATCACGCTTGGCAGAGAGATACCCTCCAGCTCTGGTTAAATTCATGTGATAAATTGCATTATCCTGGGCCTCTCAGTGCCCCACCTGCACTATCCTCCCTCTCTGCCTGGATCTTTTCCAGTGTTCTGAACCTCTGAGAGTGATTTCAAAAGGGTTGCCTTAAAAACAACTGGAAAAAAAGCAACCAGCAGAGCAACAGTACCTTTTTCTTCATCACCTCCTCCACAAAAAAAATACACCCAACTTATGTCCTGGGACAGAAAGCATGCATAGAATGACTCATTTATGGTCCAGTATTTTACAAGCAACAGGGCTAGAAGTGTGCCCTGCAAATGGAATATTTCTAATGGGGTACAGTCAAGCTTTTACCTCTGAGGTATCAGATATTAATATGATCTTGGTTTGTACTTTCTAGACATTTCTGTAACAGCAGAAGTTTAATTTCTTCAGTCTTTTGAGTTCTGTTTAACTAGACTTGTGAAAAAAAAGGGAGATGCCCTTGCTAAGGGAATACATGCCAATATACAAACACACAAAATATACAAAACCCCTTCAGACTTTGTATATAGGGAACCAAAAAGTGGTGCAGAGCAGTAGGAAAAAATCTGCAACTCTTCTTGTGATTATTTGCATGTACTTTCACTTCTTGGAACAAATCCAGCCATTCTCAACTCACAGTGAAAATTCCCTCTAACCTAGTCTATCATGGCTTTACTATGCTATTTTAAGGTACTTTAAAATTCCTACATGGGAAAATCCAATACAGGTTCCACATGAAAGTCTTCATTTCACTGGAAGTCTATTCTTCCTTGTCTTTCATTGCTTTATTGCATCACTGAGTGAATTAATAGCCTTTACACACTAAGAGATGTAATTTATAGTCCATTTGGAACCAAGGACAAAGGACTGGAAGAAAACTCCTGAGTCACCCAAGCCCTCAGAAATACATGGGGCTGCCTCACCTGACCATTATGGAGACTGTAGGAGCTACTGGTGTGATAGTGTTACCCCTCTCCTGAGAACAACTACCAGAGTTTCCTCACACTATGAGTGCTCTAGGGTCACAGTATATATGCCACCCCTCTCCACTACTTCCAGAGGTGACTCCTTGATTTAGGAGAGTTGGCAGGGCTCAAACTGACACCTCCACCTTTCATGGCTGTGTCATTCCCTCTCATGTGAAATTTTATCTACTCTCATTCATATCTTAAGGAGATAGCCTCTCTGTGGGCAGCCTATTTCAATACCCAGCTTGCCTGTTTTAAGGAAAAAAATCATGGTATCTAACCTAAACTTTTTCTTCCTTTGTTTGAAGCTGCTGCTTCTTGTTCTACCTTCTTGTACTAAAGTGAAGAATTCCCTTACTTCATTAAAGGCACTTCTACATATTGGTAATGTCCCCAGTGAGTGATCTCTGTATAAATTCAGTTCCTCTGATATTTTCCCATATGTTTTATACTCTGATCTTGGTATCACTTTGGTGGTTAATCTCTGTATGTTCTCCAGTGCAGTGTCTAAGTGATAGGAGAGCCATAAAGCGTTTTGAGTGGAATCGTACTAAATGTACATAGCTGCCATATCACTCTTCTACTTTCACGTGATATTTCATTTTAATTGCACACAAGAATACCACTGCTGTAATTTACGTGGGCTACAACACATGTATGTTTCACAGAACAGCTGGAAAAATAGTCTCAGGTTCTATCCCTTACTGGTTGCTTGATACGTCCTCTTCAGCTACTTCTCTCTCTTTTGCTGACACTCCTAGAGTACTAGATTTGCTGAGACTCCGGTTCAAAGGGCTTTTGGACATAACCTTGCAGTATTTTAGCTGTTTTTTGGTCACTGGACTTGTACATGCAGCATTTCTGAGATGGTGTGAAATACAAACCTGCAAAACAAGAGCACAGTCGTAAGACAAGTGACCCTGATTGAAAGGGTGGCTATGAAAACTGATAACACAGCAAATTGCCCATCTGCACAGGCTTGGAATAAGAACATTTCAAAGCTCATTTGTGGGCTGGTGTTGCCATTTAATGCAGTTTTCAACAAATCATTGATAAAATTAATGGCCACAACTGATGCTTGTTTTTCTCAAGCTCTTCTGTGAAAAACAGTTCCTCCACTGATTCAGGGAGATATGTAAAGGAATGGGCATTATTTGAAGAAAACTGAATGAAGTAATCTTCAGACAACTGCAAATGCTTGAGATGTTGGTAACATTTTGGGTTACTGAATTTTGTTCTTCACCATCCACCTGTCAGTTTTTCTGTTATTAATGCTGCTCTGTCCTGTAGCTTTCAGAAAATTACATAAAAGAACCTGTCTCTTGTCTCCATGCTGAATGTCCCTGACACCTGCTTGCTTACTCTGTGAATGGTGGTTTGAGGAGGGATAGTCTTGCTTCTTTTTAAACTTATCTACTGCTCATCATATACCCAGAATAACTTTCGATACCTTCTCATAAAAAAGAAGGACTTCACCGTTCATGTCCCAGGCACAGAAGTGCCATTTTGAATTTCTCGTGCCCTAAATGCCTTCTTTTCCAGAACTTATTTTGGCGAGTCTCTGATTTTCAAATTAACCACTTCAGTTTATAGTAGAATTGTACAGACTTTACCAGAGTTTCACAAACAAGCTTCTATTTAATTTGACTAATACAAGAAATGTTAAATTCTAATGAAACAAATAACACCCATAGTTTGTTTCCTGATGCCCTTGTGTATCTTTCCAGTCTGGGCTAGTTGACATTTAAGACCAATTTCTTCCCATTTCTTCTGAATGGGTAACCTTTTAAGTCATAGAAAACTACCTTACTCCTTTTATTTCTCCCTGAGATAGTTTTGGAAAACTTGTCTTGCTGGCATTTTTTTTTGCCCAAGGGTCCCATGTCTTTGCAGACTCTCCTCAAGATTCTCAGCCTGTGGTTTCACAGTGTAAAATGCTGGACATCAACATCAGTTTAACCCACACCCTCTGCTCCAACCACCATTTCTCACTCCTCCAAATGATGCTATTTTTCATACATCCTGGCAGAATTGTGAATTGTAAACGGTACTGGAGAAATTACCCACCTTTTAAATTCTGTAGCTGAATCGTCCTTCCCTTCATTAATAATAGTATTAAAACATAGCCCATAGCATAAAAAAAGGGTTCAATACCTTTTATAATAAAGTATTAACAATTAATCAATATTTGTTACATGAAGGTTTTCCATTTAAAACACAGATCTTCGCCAGGAAGGAGCAAGAAAACTGCTGTTCATCAAGGACTGGAGGAACCATCCTTTGTGTACCAACAGTTTGCCAGTCACAACCTGCTCAGAGAAGGATAAACAGTCCTCATCCTGTCTTCTTAGCATGACAAGGTGAGATCATGTAGACTGTGTAGGATGGCTGCAGTACACAATGATTCACATGGTATATAAGCCAAACTGAGTTTCAGAAGCGATCTATAGGAAAGGATATATGCATGGAGAAACGGTTTTGCAGAAAAGTATTTTCTTGTTACAGATTTCAGTTCTGATTTGGGATGTGACTTGATTAAAGTCTCCCTGCCTGATTATGATCCCAGACTAATTCTACACTGGCATGGTTCCGTGAACTTCCATGCAGTAGATATGAGTGTAACCCAAGGGAGACTCAGATCTTGAGCACTCTGAATCACTGGATCATTGCACAGCTACCTATATGCATCATACTGTGTATTATCCTTCTTGCATCATCAGTGATTTCCTATACAAAATGGGAAACACAGGGATCCTTGTTCCCTAATAATGTTCAACTACACAATAAACTCCTAAGAATCACATGTAAATAATCTGTCTATTTTTAACTTATCTTTTCACCCCAAAATCTCTTCTCTAGGTAAAAGGGACTTTAGACAACCCTGAAATGTGAACTGTCTTTCTGAGTCAACAGAGCCTGACACACTGATCCTGAGGATGTGGACTCCCTCAAGCCGTTTCAAGTCAAACACTGAAGACTCCAAAGTTTCCTGCCAGCATCTTATTCAATTGTATTTGTGTCCACATGAAAATGAAGCACACAAACACCACCAGGAACCTGCACACACGGTCACAGCCCAGGCCCTCTTTGGCTTCACGAGTGGATGGACACAGCAAACCAGTAGATCTGATCGAAACACCTCCACTTGGTTTTGCTGTGGTTTCACCTGTGGCATGAGCAAGGGAAGGGAGGGCACAGAGTCCAGTGCAGCACATAAGAAAAGGAAACAAAACTTCAGAGTTACATGTCAAGGTAACCCCCCAAAATCAAGCCCCATTGGCATACACATATTGGCAAAGCCCTGTGATGTTTAGTTAGCATGGCAAAATATTGAGATTATGCCACATCTTCTCAGGAAAAATCAAGGAAGTGGCTCTGTTGGGGAGCACCTCAGAGCAGTTTGGGAGAGTTTCCAAACTATTCTTAAGCAGAGAAGAAAAATGAATCTGGTAATTTAAGCAGGCTGTATATGCAAACCATATTTGCTACTGTTGTCATGACATTATGTTCCTGTGTCTCAAAGTGGTTTGAAGACACACTGATTTTCCTCAGTTCTCCCCTTGCTAGTTCAGTTCCTCCACAGCCACAGCTGAGTTCAAAGATTATGCAATTAGTAAAAAGAAAAGAAAAATGTATCCATCCTATTCATCTACCTAAACAAGTTTAATATGAGACAAATTTTCAACAGGTATTACTATATGAGGAAAGTCTTTAGCCTCACTACAAGGAATCATTCAAGCAGAGTGCAAGTAGATTCAAATATAATCATACAGACAACAATTTAAAGATGTTTCTGAAAAGATAAGACTCCCCAAACAAAGCTGTCTTTGTTTTAGCTTTTTTTTTCCCCAGCATACTGCCCCAAAGGCTGCAAAGAATACGAGTCTGGTTTTCTTTATAGTGATTGCTCTACTAAGATGCTTCTCCCTTCTTACTGTCTTCCCTTGTGCTTTTCTGCCAGCCCTGATAAATTAACATCCAGCTGGTCAGGTTGCTACTTTTGGGGTAGGAAGGCCAATATTATCTTGTCAGTGCTGCTCCCTAAGTGTCAGCAAATCTTTGGTTTATCACACCACCCTTCAGAGAGACTCTATAACAATGCACAGTGCATATTTTGCAATTTACTTCCCCACTAGTTCAATTTATTTCCTTTCCTTTTTGTGTTTAGAAAAGGCAGTCTTCACATAAACTTCACCCTGACCTGACAGGGAGCTATAACTGTCTTTGAAACCCTCGGTAGTTCTCCTTCAATGAAGCAAATGAGAGGTCACAGAATTTTCACTGCACATTGTTAGTATGCTTTATACTTACATATTTATGTTGCTGGATAGTGTCGTCCCTTATATCATGAAAAAGTCTCATCTAATCCCAGGTGAGAAAGTGCTTCCCATTATGTCAGTTCACACTGCGATTTTTTTCATTAGTATAAAATCGTGTTTTTATACAGCGGCTTCTTGGTTCAGGAAGAAACAGCTCTGGGTAACAGGAGGGCCAAGTTTCCTGATTATCCATACACTTATTGACCATACAGCATGAAACAACATACTCAGAGCAGAAGTGCAGGTTGGATGTTTTTCAGCACACTGCAGCAGTTATTTTGTGCAAACACAGCAAGCTGCTGGTTTACCACTCTCTGATGGAAGTATTCAGAGTGGCAGTGCACGAGAGAGAGAGAGAGAGAGAGAAAATTCATTAGATTTTTAATAGAAGAGGATATCAATTATATGTGCTTTCAAAAATATTGTTTGAGTCTCATGCTTGGAGGGAAAGTGTAACAAGCCTTGATCATGCTCTTTGCCACGCTTTTTTTTGCATTGTACTTAAGGGTTTAAAGATTTAAATTCAGCTGACCTATCTCTGCATAAACAAAGGGGCTATAAACAGAGCTATAAAAACAACTTCTTAGATTTAGTTTTGTCAGATTTTCTTAAGTAGATTGGGGATGTTTGATTGTTTTGGACTAGTTTCAGCTTTTAAGGGAGGCTGGCTGCAATCATCCACTCACTGAGCATGCAAGGATACTACTGACAGCAGAACTTAATTTCAAGGGCAGTTCCTCCTTGGGATTCACACAGGATCAAATATTTCTCATTGTATCTATGTGCCACATCCCTGTTATTAGTGTATGCAGGTGAGCCCTCTAAGATGGCACTGAAGGATAGGAAGAGAAAAGGGCCCATTACAAAGTCACCTCAGTCACCAGGTGCTCACAGTGATATCCGCTGTGGGTGGAGAATCACTTTGATATCAAGCATTGAAAATATAGACCCAGCACAACACAACATTTTAGATGTGATTTTTAGAGCTATGAGAGGATAATAACACTAGAAAATGCAATGAAAAGAAAAAAGAAGGTCTCTGTAGCAAGAGTTTTCTGTGCTCCCCTGCCCACATAAATGCTTGCAATGACATCAGGTGTAACACTAAACCAAACTGCACATGCTCTGATGTCTTTTTTTAGCCATGGGTACAGTAAGATTGACTGTATTATGTAAAAATGCCTATTTTTGCCATCATTCATTATTTGTACAGTGACTGAAATGTACTGTGGGAGACCTTGACACCGTGACAGGCTAATTACACAAACATATAAAAGCACAAGTAGACATATTCAAAAGACACATGAAGACTGAGACAGTCTCAGGTGCTTACAACATTGTTTAAGTCCAAAGGAGCCACCATGGGTCAAACAAACATTGTCTAGCTCTCTTTAGGGAGTCTAAACTGATCCCAGTTGTCTTTTGTCTTTTTAGATTTTGGGGCCACAGCAGAGAGTCTGAACATGGCCCAACACTTCTTCTCCAAAAAATGTACAAACTAATGTAAGGTGGCACGTAACAATACAATAGCCAACAGCAGTAACAAGGAGATGGGTGATGAATCAAAGGAAAATGTTTTTGCTCCCAGAGCCAGCAACACACTTTCCAGAACAGCAAGCCTTGCTTGCATAGGATTCAAGGAAAGAGAATTCAGTCTAGGCTCTGGCCTAGGAGCCGTCTCCATTTTTAGTGATCCTAGAGTCAATGAGAAGTTTTCCGTAATCTTGTCTGGCAATCCCATTTCAAACAAAACACAGCTTAAGATACTCAGAATTTCACTGGCATTTGGATTGATATTGGAGCAAGAGAAAATTGAGAGTCCTACCAACAAAATGAATGTCTGGTTCAATCTTTCTCAATAAGATATTTTTCATTAAAAAAATGTATTACCAATCTGCAATCATTAGAATAACTTTTGTTTCAATTTTTCTTTTTGAAAGCAAACTGTCTTCATTTGAAAGGAATTTTGGAACTTAAAAGCTCTTCTGAGATGTAGGATAATCAAATATCAACAATTTTATAATCCTCGGGAAGAAGACATTTCTGCGCTTTTCACAGTACTTTCTTTTTTTCCTTCCAGTATAACACACGTGCTTACCCTTTATAAAAATGTTAAACAATATGAATCTTTCTTAAAAAAAAAAGCTCCAAAATAACAAACAAATAAAAAACAATAAAACAAACAAACCCCCCCCAAAACACAAACAAACAAACCAACCAACCAAACAAAAAACCCGTCCCAAACCCAGCACAAACACAAAATAGTGTCACTCCCCTAAAACAAAATTTCTCATTTATGGTTCTGTTCATTTGGAGAAGTGGAGAAAAACTGACTTATGTTTGACAGATACTGGTCACTGTTTACTACACTGCTGGGAGGTGCTATATTGACAAAAGAAGTCAATGAAGTCAGAACAAGAAATTCATAAAGAAAGTAGCAGGGAAAGGAGGAAGATGTAAGAACAAGCAGAAAGAGCTAAAATTGAGACCAAAGAGATGCTTATAGAAGGACAAAATATCTTGAATTATGGCCAAAGAGGTTTTAGTAGCAGTACCAGGGAAATATTAGAGGAAACCTTCTTAGATATCCAGATGACCAAACCTAAGGAGACATGAGCAGTCATAGTATGAGATGCTTATGCCACGTGGAAGAAAATCAGCTTTCCAGGATTGTGCTGAGAACAGGGTTTGTCAGAACTTCCATGTCTAAGTATAAGAGCTCTTTGCTTTCTGGCTGCCAGGACCACAGTGGCAGCAGAAGTTGTCTGGGGTCTTGCAGCTCCTCTACCAGCTAAGGTTAAGCCCCAGCGCCTGCCTCACAGAGGTTCTGAAATCCAACAGGACAACCCATGTGACACCCAACACCCTGCCCTTGTCCAGGTCAGAGCCCATTTGTTGCACAGCACACGCATAAACGTCTTGCTGGCAGTGTAACTGCAGAGTAGGGGTACCTGTGGTATACTTGGGCAAGCTTCAGAGGGCAATTTTTTTGATATGTGCAGAGAAATGTTCAGGTGTAAAGTACTTTCCCTTCACCTTGATTTCATTTTTGCAGCCATCTAAAGAGCCAGCCGCATCTGCACAGCAACTTTACTGAAATTACCAGGGCAAAGACCTAACCAAATAAAATAAGTCCCCTGTCAGCTGTTTTGGTTTACAGAAAACCAAGAATACTCATACTTACAACCCTAAATGTACAGAACCAGAGGAATAATGGAATGAAGTTATACAGTGTAGACCACACATACATTTTCTCATGTCTTTATGTTGTCCACAGGGCAAAACCATTTGTTCCACATTATAGAGGCAGTACCACTACTTTTGAAAAAAACATCATCCTGTATCCCATATCCAATTAAAAATATGTCCTGTACATGTCTATTTGCCATTGGCAATGTCTTCTAACAACTGGCTGAGATAGGGTTATTGTCTTGATTATGAAGAGCTGAAGAGGAAGATAGATGTTTCTGTCTGATTTGAGAGAATCTGAAAATGACAAGATACAAGCCTTTAAGAGGCTCACTGACAGATCATCACCTGACCATCATAACTTTGTCTGGGCCTTGTGCTGAGATTTTTGATAACTAGACACAGTGTGCAAGACAGAAAAAAACCAAAAAACCTTGTGGGGAGGAAAGGCTGAAGCTGGGAAGGGAAGGGGAAGTAAAGAGAGAAGGATTTTATTCTTAACAAACTAGAAAGCTACAAAGATGAAAAACTGACATGGAAACAGCTCTTAAGTTGAGGGGGTCCCATTTCAGAGATGTGAGGTTGTCATGCCCAACCTTTTATTCCACATGTTTGCCATAGCTTAGGGGCATGTCACACACTTGTGAGAACTTTACCAGAGTGTTGATGCAATATTGTGTCAGTAACCGAGTGATTTGTTTTTCCTCTGGACACTGACTGAAGAAATTCGTATTACATTTTATAGCTTGCTTGGCCTTGGTATGAGAGTCAAGACATAAATTGGACCATAAATTGGCCTGTGTCAGAATCTGCATTGAAATGACATCAAATACGTGTCATCATGTTGGCATTGCAGCTAACAGCAGGAACCTGACACTCCCTGTCAACTTGATCAAATGCTAGACCCCCTCACATCTTTGCCATGTGGCCCACTTTTTTAACAGTTATAGTGAAGGCTGTGGAGGCATCTCCTGCAATGGTACTGGAGAATGCTGCAGTAGAAGAATAAATTGTGTCTCTAGACCAAATTGATTTGCTTCGACTTATTGCAAAGTAACAATCTCCACTGTGAGCCTTGCAGGTATATGCATATAAATAAAAATTGACACCAAAAATATATAGATACACTGAGAGGAAAGAAGAGCATACATAACTGAGATATATTTATCCCAAAAGCAAAGCAAGACTTGGTAATTCATGAGTGGCAAAGATGCAGTTGAGTTATGGTGATCTTTCCTCCAGAGTGAAATAAATACAGCATCTTGATTCAGCCCATTATATAGCGTGATTAATAGAAGTGAATGCTTTCAATAGGTTGGGTTTTTTTGAAACATTTAGGTTCCATATTTTGCTCCTAATTTACAAACTATCTTCGTGGTGATATGAATTTAGAAACCTGCTATTTGGTAATGGTGATTTTCTGCAGAGGGCAAATTTCTATTTATGACTCTGCAAAAAGAAATCAAACATTTAAGTTGGAAACTGAAGTTTATTTAATTGTAAGTTAGTGGCTCAATCTTCATCAGAAACCTACAGCATAGCTATAGTGTAAGATAAAACATAGTGTAAGATAAAATCTACGGCACAATACTAGAAAACTTCTTGGCTAGCTAATTTTTAGGTGAGCATCTACATTGCATTCAAAGTGAGTCAACATTTGTCCCCCACCTTCACCACCATTCTGAGGACTGGCCAATTCCCACCCATTTCACTCTGCATCCAGCAGTATCTTAAGACCTAAACTCATCATTCCTCTGTACCTAAACACAACAAACACTGCAGGCAGGAACACGGCATCACCACAGCAGCAGTGCTTTCCAGCATGGTGCTAACACAACAGGCCTCTCCCCAGTGGCTTACACAGGCTTTGCATACTGTCTTCTGTGGAGACAAATGTGGAGTACCAGCCATGGAAGGTGGCCTGGTGTTATTTTATGACCCTCTCTAAGTCAGTATCTTTTTCTGGCTTGGATTTCAACTGTTACATACCATGCAAATGTCAGCCCTATTAGCTATGTGCTTATAACTGTAATAGAAAACTTTCAGTAATGTGCTTGTTCAACAGTCCTAAATCATGAGACTTCCTGTGGGCCAAGACCCAGCTACCTCACAAAACTGCCAAAAGTTTAACTTTTCCATTGCCAACACCAACAATGCTCTGAGGTTCTTCTAGTATAAAATTGATAACAAACAGAAACTGAAAATGTTGAGACAGCATTGAGGAGTAGCTATTAACACAAGAGAGTTGTATGACTGTCAAAAAGAGAAAAGGGCCAGACCTGAAGAAATCCATGTGGAAATAAAAATCAGAAGGATAATGGCATGTACTGCAGAAGTAGATTCTATTCACTTGGTTCATTAAAAAAGCTTATTTTCAACTGATGTCCATCAAAACATGGAAGAACATCCCAGAACTTTCCTTGCCAGAGAACTGGACCTTATCCAGCAGTCTGAGAAAGACGCAGTGAATGATATGCCACATACATGGCTGAGCTACACCACACAGTAAACTGCTGATAGGGGAAATACAACTGGATATTTATGCTTCTCAAAGTTGCATGAGACATCTCAGGAGTGAGGGACTTGTTTGTCATCTCTTTGACGAGTCAGAAGGAATTCCAGAGGAGAGAAGCACCTTAAATCCACTGTAAATCCTCAGTCTTGTTATCATTCAGCAATCTGCAGGGCTGCAGCAGAAGAGATGCTATCTTTGTTTTACTGTTTGCACAGCTGGAGGAATTATGTCCATGCCCACAAACATAGCTCTATTTAAGGGTCTTCAGGGCTACTATTCCAAAACCAAGCTCAGGGCAGGAATGCTGAAACACAAAACACTTTGAAGATAAAGGTTGAAGAGAATAGTGAAAGCTGTTAACTAGAGCTTCTTATAGAAATCTGCTCCTTGTGTCTTGGTGATAACAGGTCTAAAAATCTTTGCTCTAAGAAAAATTTGAAAAACATCTCTGGATTTTTGGCCAGGCTCCCTTGCTTGTGCTCCCCTTCTTCATAAGCATATATGAAATTATTTTTCATATGCATCTTGCCCTACAATACAGATCTGCTGTTTGAACAGAAATAGGATCACATAGAAATACCAAGATGTTGCACTCATTTCCTATTACTCTGTTGCAACTGTAGCAGAGATCTATTGAAAACCTGTAATTTTGACAGCTTTTCACTGAAAAAATGGAAAAAGAGATAGACAAAATATTGGCAGATTTTTTTTCAAACTTATAAAAGCCACCATCCAAACCACAAAAGAAAAAAATATTGTTTCTACTTAAATTAACTATGACTTAGAAATGAGCAACCCAGGTCAGAATTTAATCACAAGGCTCACTGCAAGAATGTCTCTGATTCTTATTCAAGAAACTAAGATTTAATTACTTGCAGAAAACTGAGTAAAGCCTTTAGTATGTTCCTCTACTGAGGTTATGAAACTTATTCAATGCCCTTTCCCTAGTGAAGGTATATCCTAAGCCAGGAAGTCTTTACAAACATAAAAGTGAGCAGATTTTCTAGATCCTTGTTTTCCATAGCAAAGACAGGCATTATCATCAAACTGTCTCTGGCTCCCTGGTCCACACTGCCTCAATCTACCTTAGAGCTGTCAGGAACTATTCTGAATGGATATTTATATCTGCTCAAGCTACCTTTCCCCTGGAGCATTTTCTCATGCCCCATATTTCCTGCTGCACTAGTTGGTAGGCAATACTGCAAGCAGAAAGTATGACTGACCCAGAGCAATTCTCCAAGGGCCTTGGCTAGTCTGGGTGATATTGCTCAGTTAGCATCCAAATAGACTTTGCAGTGTGACCTGACCATCACCATTGTAGCAAAAGGCTTTTTGTATCAAAAGTTTGGCATGAAAATCTATAAGGCACTGCAACGATTCTGATGATTTCTCTGCAGGAAACAAGTTTCTATTAAGAAAAATTAGAAGGCTGGTAAATGGCCAGCACTTCACTTTGTAAAATTCCATATTGAATTCTTTGTAAATCTGTCAAGCTCTAACATTGTAGACCAAAATTTCCATGGTAGCTACCTTTTTCAAATGAAATATTAGGGGAAACTTTAATGTAGAAGAAATTGGGCCTTTTCTGAAATATACTTGAGCAAAATACACATATATGCGGTTTGAATATATGGGAAAAGACCTAAAATTTGCCAGAAGGCTCATATCAAGGGAAGGAGAGAGCTGATGGGGAAAAACATTTCCTGGCCAGGTATTTGAAAACTGTATCATATGCAAACACCCATCTGTGGTAGCAGAAATAAGTTTGGATGGACTCCCACATACTAATTCTTCATTGCTCCTTTTACAAGTTTGATAAGACACTTGAAGTACAATTTTTGGCATAGCATGCATCTTTTCACTGATCTTGGTGCTTGTTCTATGGGAGAATCAGAATGCAGAGAATTTCCCATTTCTTTTCCTTTACCAGAACACCACTGCATGGGTTTTCCTTGTTGGAAAGCAGAGGTCATGCCAGGACTATTCACATACTTAAAGCCTGAAGGAATGTGACATCATGCCAATGACATCAGCCAGCAACCTCAGTGATGGCTTGTATTTGAAAACAGCTTTTTCAAGGAAGGAGTGGGGTCCTTTCAGAAACTGAAATGCACATAAAATTATTCCAAAGCCCCTCAGAATGCAGTAAGCTGAATAGTATGTGCATTTTGATAAATTTTACAATCATCCCAGGGAATTCAGCAAAAGATTCTACCAGTTAGCAGAGTGCAGAGGTGAATTAGCATTCACTGTTAAATCCCACCTTACTCTTTCAAGGACTTCTCCACCAGGCCTGTGGCTCTGGTGAGCTGGGGCCAGCAGGGCTACAGCTGCTCCTTCTCCATGTGTTTCCCCAGCTGTGCTCTGCTACCTGAGCCCTCTGCAGGCAGGAGGCCTCCAGCAAATGGCACGGGGGCATTGATTCCCACAGCTCCCCTTCCAGAGTGTTTGCTAATGCGACCATAATATAGTCTTCAGTCTCAGGTGTGTGTTCTCAAGGTACACCATAGTTCCATTCATTCAACACAACATGAATTTAATGGCTTAAGTGAACACTTATGTGCAAATGAGAGATGCTGTCCTTTCTTTTTTTTCTTTAATCTGCCTTTTAGAAGCCCTCCCACACAAAAACACACACACAGAGCACTTGGGTCTTACAAATGCAACGTCCTTGGCAATCCGTTTTGGATGAACCAAAGAAGAATGAGAGTGAAACTCAGAGAAGCAAAGACTTTACTCTATATTCCATAAATTTGAGGCGTAAAGCAGGGATTTAAGGATGTCATCTGGACCTTTTCCATGAGTATTCTCACTTTTGTCAGTTTAAAGCTGGAACTAGTGCATTAGCTGAAGGGATTGTGTGCGTGTGTGTGTGTCTCTGTGTGTGTGTGTGTGTGTGTGTCTGTGGTTTAATACACATTTAATATAGCTCCTGGGAAAGCTAATGGAGTTGCCTTGGGGAGCTGAGCAACCTCCCAGTGTGCTCTGCATAAATCTTCTTTAGCTGCAGGTGAACAAAAAGTTATGTTAAGTGCAAAAGTGAAGGTAACAGCTGCTGAATCCCTTTTGCTGGCCTGCAGAGAATTGGTACGGCATGTTACCAGCTGATTGGTGATTTCTTAACCTCTTCTAACCTGTAAAAATAAGAGGAAAATTTGAAGGTTTGGGGAAAAAATTTCTCTCCTAGTAGAATTTCTTTTATTCACCAAGGGCAGTGGGTTAAAAAAATAATTTAGAAAGAAATTCAGCTAGAAAATGGCCAGGATACCACAAATGCAGTTTTATAACAATCTTTCTTCTTATTTTTCTTCTTTTTTTTCTTTTCTTGTAGAAGATAACTCGGTTTTATACTTTACTGTCTTATTAACAGAATGCATTTTGGAAGTCTGCCACTGTTAACAGTATCAGAAGGATTTAGGGCTGCTGAAATACACTTGAAGATTTAATTCTGCTGACTTCAGCTCTGATCTGAAGTAAAAACTGTAACCATAGATTAAATGTTTAGCGCCAGATATTGCAATTGCTGCTTCTTGTCGTAAATCCTTGTGTCTATTGCTGTTTCAGACAGCTCTCCGCGGGCCCTTGGCTGTGCATGCAGCACAATGCTTGTGTCGTATAAGATTCTTCACCAGGGGCCAATTCCTGAAGTCCTCTCCCCTTCCTTCCTCATAAAACTCCTAGTTGCCTGAGTGAGAACCTTGAGATGCAGCAGTGCAAGGCTGCCTCACCGACATAATTCCCACATGACACTGAGAAAACCAGGACCATCACCTGCTTTGTTAATGGCCTGTCTTTGGTTCTCAAGAAGAGCATTGCAAAGGTGGGGGGAAAGGGCCTTTCCAGACTTTATTATTCTCTTAGGAGGCTCAACTAATAAAAGCAAATAATCAATAGAAAAATTAGATTGTCATGGCAAAAATTAACTAATGTGGACATTCATACAGCAGAATATATGATTAAAAGTTTAAGGGCAACCTCCCTCTCTTAGTTCTAATTTTATAGGTCTCAATAGACTCCTTTTTCGGACTTCAGCAGCCACTGACATTTTAATCTTTTTAATGCGGTCATCTGATTTACACGTGGGGTTCGCTTTTTCATAGTGGCTAGTTCTCCACTCATTGCTTATTGCACTCAAATAAAGTTATAATAAGAATACATTTCAATAGTCCCTGGTCCAAAACTGGTGCCTGTCTTCCCTGACCTTGGATAAGTAGATTTATTGCATTGTAAACCTCAGCACAAGATTTAATTTTTTTCTATTAAAATTTTAATGTCAGGGGTATAATCCAAAATATTTTCAAGGTATCTCATAACACCTATCATACCAAAATGTGAGAAGATGCTAGTACCTTTCTCTTCTAATGAAAAAGAAAGAAAAATCAAAAAAATAAAACCAACCCTGAGAAAATGGCACACACTAGAAGAAAGAAAATGCTCTGGTGTTTCCCACACCAACACTGTGGCCACACATAGAGATTGGGATGAAAGGCATTGAGTTATAAACCTTTGTCTGGATTCCTAGGTAGTGGGCTGATGTTGAAGTTTTTATGCCTTCAGGAAGAGGAAAAAACAAAAATAGAAAGAAAAAATATGAGGTCATAGTGTTGGCTGAAAGGTTAGCAGCACTACCCCAGCCCAGGTAATCCATAAATTAAGTAAAAATTATTCACTTCACTTGCTGGATATCTATATTTCACTTACAACGTCTGGGACTGGAAAATTCTGGCTTATGCTTTATCCTGGTACCTGGAAAGAAGCAACTTCAGAACCTGAGAAATTTGGCTTAAAAAAATTTTAATTTTAATTTGAGCTCCTGGAGTTTTGGCATGATGGTGTAGTGATAACTTGCTGCTGGATTGTCTGGCCTACTTGTGCAAGCTCACATTCAGTTAGAAGTTTCAACTGGTTTCTTGAGGCTTCTCATACTTAATCTGCTGTTTTCTTAGCTTTATATAAGACCCATATAGAATAAAAGCATCAGACTTGTTTCACATGGCTGTGTCAGTCCCAAAGCATGCAGATAAAAGAAACTGTGCAGTGATGCACTCAGCACAGCTCCAGTGCAGGAGGCAATCGTTTCCTTTGTTCCTCTCCCATGTGAGCAAACTAGTCTTTTATTAATTCTCTACCCTATCCCCATTTAGTCTTATAGAGAGTGCCAGGGAGAAGCTGGGAATATAATGCTTTCCTCCCTTTTTTGCTACAGGTCATATAAAATGGATATTGCACTCAGTGCAGATGGGGCGACATTGCCATTCATCAGTTCCCCAAATTGGCTGCTTGGCAGACAGAATTATTTAAGTAAAACTGAAGTAATTTTCAAAATTGAAACTTAAGCTGTTTAGTGACATAAGCCAAGAGCAGTTTTTCTTGGACCCCCAACACTTCCTTGGCTCACATTCACAGCTCGGCTATTTTCATTCCCGTCAATTAGCTCAATCTCCACGGATGTGAGGAAGGGCTAGAGCAGTGCGTTCTCTTTGATGCAATTTCATGTGTACATATAGAGCATCTGTTACTCCAGGAGTCTTGCCGTCACTTCCATTATGTGGAGAGTATTGATAGTGATAGGAACTCAGGACCTGATGGGCCATTTTCTTCGGCGCTTCACACAGAAGTGCCTTGGCAGAAAGCTGCATGCCAGGGAAAACCCCTCCAAACAAAGGAAACACACCATGGCAAAGCCCTGCAAAGGGGTCCAGGGAAAATAAAATGCATAGGAGTGTGTTCCCTTCCTACCCTGCTCCTCTCCTCCTGAACATCTTGGTGTTTGACACCTGCAACACTCAAATAACACCGACATAGTGGGCTTGAACACCAAGCTTGGAGCACTTAGGCTGATCCACTTGAAAATAAAAGACTCAAGGAATGCACTTCACCCTTAACAGCCTCTTGCTATCAGGTCACTCTTTTTGGGGGGAGCAGGGGGAGCTAGAAAAGGTTTTTCCTTCAGTATTTCTTTCCAGACAGCATGTATTCCACTTGTATTGATCTGCTAGAGGCTATCATTACCAACAACTCAGGCAAACATCTTCAGCCAATTATTAACCTGTGATAGAAAGATTGCATTTTCTCTCCTTCTTAGTATCTTTTATTTGTTCTTAACACTTTCCAGGGAAATATCTGAGAGTTCTTGTTTCTCATCTCATAATTTGGTCAGGAGGATCTGTTAAGAGTCTAAGATTGCTGCCCCAAATCCCAGCACTTGGTTAAGTGTGATTTAAGTGGCAATTAAAATGTTATGATAGGCTTCAGTAGACAATGAGCTTCTGTCTCTCATTTAGCACACCCACCCATTGCCTAATTTCAGAAAGGGCCTGATGGATGGTTTCAAGGACCATTCAAGGAATATTTGAGAGGTACCTGCTCTGTTTCATAGATTGCCACAGGTTTAGTAACCACCACATATCCAGCTTCTTTGGGTACGTTAGTCCCCAAGTGACCTTCTTTGTAGGAAAAAGCAAACTATATTGGTACATGGTTAAGCCACCTGCAGTCTTCAGGAACTCTTAGAGGGTCAGAAAATGCCACCAGTGCAAGCAGAAACTCCACACTCTCTGTCAGGGCACCTTGGGAACCCAGGGCTTGCCATCTTCAGGGGGAAATTGGCTACTTCTGCTCCAGTGCACACTGAAAATGAGAAGAGCTTAAGTTTCATATAAAACAATGATTGACAAATTGGCTTAATGGGCATGCACTGTTCTGAGATATTTTGTTAGAGAAAATTTTCTAACAGAGGAAAAAATGCTTCGACAAAAAAAGAAAAAGATAAAAAAGTAATACATCATTCAAAAAAAGTTTAATGGAGTGCTTCAATTATTCTTTCCAAACAACATTTCACTGAAATCAACACACTGCTGCAAAAGTGTTTGTTTTTTATCAACTGACATTTTTCCTTCTAAAAATTTCCAGCCAGAACTTTTCTACTCATGTATCTGTATTGCAGTAGGAATATTTGTAACTGTGGTTTGAATTTATGTGAGATGCTTTTAGTCTGACTCTTCAACCCACTTAGATCAAGGCAGACTCTTTTATAATCTGAAACATTCCACAATGTTTATCTTTGGGTTGGTGAAATGGATTAGAAGGTCAGTTTTAAATTATTGTTTCATGAGTTATGTTGCTCCTCTAAATTCCTGTATTTTCTCAAAACAGGTTGTTTCTTGTTACCACCCACATAATATTAAATTCCATGAAGCTGGTTATGTACAAAAATATGGAGTTTGCTTTTTCCTTGGGGTTTTAAAGAAGTTTATATAGTAAAATTCAGAAAATATGGCAGAGATGTAGTCTTGATCAATATCACTTCTCTCAGCACACTCCCTAACCTTTGACTCTGAATATGGAGTCATGGCAAAGCTTGCTGGCTTTGATATTTAGAATATATACATGCATCTATACTGAATGCTAACAGAATATGGAGAGAATACAGAAGGCAAACAGCACGCAGAATTGGTGATTATAAGTCTGAGACCCACTTTGTCAAAAAACAAAAGTACATTTCCTATTCCTGTATACCAGTTTTAATTTAGTGGGTTAAGTGACTTGGAACTTGCCATGCTCTTTGGAGGTTGCAGTTAGAAAGACACATCTAACCCATCATTACAGCAACTCTGAACCACCAGAGTAGGTCTAGAATCTGCCCCAATATGTTTCAGCATGAGCTAAATGTAAAGCTGCCAGATACAATCATTCATTCTGCTTCTTCTTTCCACGGACCAACATGTGGAAACTGTCTTGTAGCAGCCTTTACTTCTCTTAAATTACAAGCATCTGTTCCTGATCAGTTTTGAGAAGTACCTATAATTTTTAATCATTACCTGGGACTGATAATAACAAAACATTTGTTGGTAATTGCATTCTGTCCTCTTATTTTAGGATTATTACTTTTCATTGTTTCTTTTTTTGTTTGTTCGGGGTTTGAAGTGGGGGGTGAGTATTTTCTTTTTTGCTTGGGTTGGTTATTTTTTGGTGGTGGCTTTGGGGGTTTTTTTTTGGACTTTTTTTGTTTGCTTTGGTTTTTTTGTTTTGTTTTGTCTTGTTTGTGTATCTCTGGGATTGTCATGAGCAAAATTATCTGGGAACCAACCTCGTCACTTGGTTATGAAGCACCAATAAACCTGAACAGCTTATTTTTTTTTTTTTGTCTATGCTGAATAGGCTTTGCTATGTAATAGCCCCGTGCCCTTACAAATTCAAACCCTATATATATTGTTCATAGCCCTTTGTGTCACCAGGAAATTAAAGTTTGCAGCTGGCCTCTTCATCTTAGTTAATCATGCAAACATGAAATCCTTAAAGGTCCACGCGGTGGTCCCTGCAGGGGCCCCACTCAACACTTCTCTGCAGCGTGACATTGTTTTTCAGCTGTGTTTTTATCTTCTCCTCTCTTCTGTTCTGAGCTCCTGCTGCTCTTAGCTTCAGTAGCAGACTGTCATGTGGCACTTTATCATGGGCTGTCCAGAGGACCAAAGGAGCTGTGCCCCTTCACCACGCACCACAACCTGCTCGCAAGTTTAGGAGGTTAGAGGTGAAGCCTCTCCTGCTCCTACTACCCTGTTTTCCTGCCTTCAGCCCTGCCCTGCTGGCAAATGGGGAAAACCTTGGAGTATATCTTGTACTGTGTCTTATACAGGGTTGCAGGATGATGGCTTGAGAGCTTAGTTTCTCCTGCCTGTATTTTATGCTCTGGTTGCTTGTTTTCTAAGAACTCAAATTGTGACAATAAATCAAAGATTTCCTTCCAGATGTCTTTTAACATCTAGCATCATTTTCTCCAGGTCCTGGATATGTCCTAGATTTTGGTTTCCTTAGGTAATTTCCTCCACTGGCCTTAGTGACCCTGACACAGGTTGACCTGTAGTTAACTTAGTCCCCCTTTTTAAGATTCAGTTTGAAGAAGTCAGTCAATACCTCATTTAAAGAGGGTGGGGGGAGGTGGGATTGAAAGAAAGCCTTCACTAACTTCTTCATTTTCATTTCCTGTGCCATTGTATTCTTTCTTCCTGACTGATTTCCACTGTCTTGCAGATGACAAGAAAAATCTCTTCATATTTGTTCTCCTACTTTTTTTTTCTTTGCAGTAACCTCTTTAAATTTTTTTTATTAGCTTTTCCTTACCTCTTGATACATAACATACATGTGAAACACTTAAAGGGCTTTTATTTTTACCAGATTGTTCCAGGGTTGTTAATATTTTTCTCTTTACCATTGAGAAAGCCATTTTGTCATTTTAAAGATCACAGCTACTTTTATAGAGCTCTAATCTTTTGGGCCCTAATCCAACAAATCTTTTAAGCATGTGCTTAACTTCAGACATGTGAGCGGTTGTATTGAACTCAATGGAGCTAGTCAGGTGCTTAAAGTTAAGCAGATGATGAAGTGCTTTGTTTGGCTGGCCTTGCAGAGCACCGTCCCCCGGGAGCCCCTCCACCAGCAGCCCGCGCACAGCTACCCGCGGGCGGCTCTTCGGGCCGCACTCGGGAGGCAGGCGCTGCAGCGGGGAGGGGAGGAGCCCGCAGCACACGGCTTTGGGTCCTCCCAAAGCTTTTAGGGGAGTATCTTTTCAGTCACTGATTTTAATATAATGCGTGCCTTTGCACATGGTGCCTTTTGACCTCGAGGTGTCTGCAATTTAAGTGATCCAGGCGTGGGCCAAGGAAGAGGGTAACCAAACCAGATGAAACTAAAAAGGTGAGACAAAGAGAGCCGTGCGGGTCTGGTTGCACAGGGATGTGCTGCTTCTCCATTGTCTTCCCTTGCGGATTTCAGAGAGACCTGTGCGTGCTCAGTCCTTACCTGGCAGTATTCAGCACCTTGCAGGGTCAGAACCTGGTCTTCTTTACATATTTATTTATTTGGTCTCCCTCTTTCAGCTGCCCATATTCTTTGCATGGCTGCTCAGAGTTGGGAAGATGACCCACCCTCACCAGGCACTCAGTGCATCAGTGCCTGCCCCAGCTTCTGACCAGTACATGCAGAGTGAAACGTCACTTTTCCAACTGCTTGAGAGAAAGGGGACAAAACAGGAGCCGAGTTGCCTTTGCCCCAAGGACATTGGTATGGCAGCACTACCCCATCATAAATTTCTCCTGGCTGCTTCCATCTGCCTAAGATCCAAACTGTTCTGCAGCCACTTAGTGGCATGGAGGGACACATACTGACCAGGGAAGATGGGTTGTTAGTAGCAGCTTAGGTGCTCAGAAGTTAACTTGAACAAGGAACTGCATTCAAGCTTTTGGGGAAGGTTTCTCTGGGCAGGTGAACTTCTTAAAATGAAGGTTTGTAAAATTGCATGTGGAAATCTCCTATATGAGCTAAACTATCTGGCTCTAGCCATGTTGGCTTGGGGGATGTGAATAAGCTGGCTGGCAGTTTTGTGTGCTCTGTCAAACCAGTTAAATCTTAGGACATGGCTTTCTCTGAAGCCTGGCAAGATGAAGAAAACATCATCCCTAAATAAATGGGATAGGGCTGATACAAATTATCAGGTGTTTTGTGGGACAAGCAGTTTTGGAGTTTCTCACAGATAAAGGTTTGAAAGTTCTTCATATAAAGGCTGTTTCGTGTCAGTCTCATTCCTACCTCTCTTGAGGTTTCTCTGTCTGTCAGAGACTGTACATACATAATGTGTCCTTTTAAGTTAAGAGAGGGATTCCCTCAGCTGGCAGTCATAAGGTCCCTTACTCATACTGGGGTGGCAGCCAGGACCAAGGCCCAGTCACAGAGGTGCTGTACAATCATTTCCCTTCAATCACTGTAGGAAAAGCTGTTAACAATTTCTATCTTCTTTTGGAAGTTGGCTGCTAGGAATGGGGAAAGACTTGGGTAATACCACTTTAACATAATTTGTACTGACCTCAGACTGCAGTAGCCACTAAAGCAGGAATGGGAACAGGATGAAGCCCATGGCGACAGCAGCAATTTCAGTATTATTCCGAGAAAGATAACGTGTCACTCTTCTGCATTGCTAGGCTGGCATCTCTTCTTGTCGTGTGACCCTAATTAATTTATGTAGTATGCGTCATGGGGAAAGACAAGATCCAGACTGAAGCCTTTGTAATGGGATTTTACCCTGTGCCAGACAGAAGCAATTAACTATATCTATCTTTTTCAGTTTCAGTTGCTCTTCCCTAAAAGATTTATATAAGGAAGGTGAAATCATACACAGTCACACCTTGTCCATACAAGCTTTTCCTATCTCCTGTGACAGAATTAAATGCTGTACTTTTTCTCTAGCAAACAGTAATATCTCTGTGACTAGCCGCAAACTAGAAGTCACTCTGAGCACGCTTGTTTTTTATGACATTATCACTGCTCTGATTACTAGATAGCCTCTGACATCCCATACCCACTTACATTTCCTCTATCCACATTTACTTCAATTTCTCCAGGTGTATCCTATTGAATGCATAGTGGGTAGGGAAGTAGTTATACATAGGATACGTGTACAGATAGCACCAAGCTCATCAGAAAAGAGCAGAGGAGTAGAGGGAGAACACCGTTGCTCTTTTAAGCTAATGAAAGGAGAACACAGCTTCACACAAACCACAACAGAGCTGTGAAAAGCCTTGTTTTTAAAGGTCTACAAGGACTAAAACCAAAATGAAAAAGATTGTCCTTTTAGCTTCTGAATTTGAGTGGTTGGGTAATGGAGATACTTCTTCAAGCCATGGAAGACTCTGGGCTGTGTCTGATGCTGTCAGGATAGAATTCAAGGGCAGTTTCTTTCTTCTGGCCAAAGAGGATTATCACCTTGGCACATTTCTCTGGGGATAGCTTCCCCGTCACTCTTCTCCTAACCCCCCAGCTCAACACAATCCTTCCCCAGCCCATCCTCCTGCAACCATCAGGCCCAGTAACTATCAGCCATGGAATAACAAGAAGCTCATGCGCTTCAGCACTGGATTGAGGAGTTTGCATGAGGAGTTAAGCTGGCTGGACTGGAGCAGAAATCAGCAGACAGCTGAGCGTGGGCTGGGGGCAGCCAGTGCTGCAGTCAGCGTGGCTCTTTGTAGTTGATGATTTCAGATAGATCTGAAGGAGATGTTGGTCCAGCAGCAGGATCACCTGGAGTAAAGAGTTTTGCAGGAGGCATGGGGGGCAAAAACTGCATCACCAAGCAGCCTCCCCATCCCTGGGGGCTGCATCCAGCCTTGCTGCCAGTACTGCTCCTGTCAACAGTGCTGAGAGCTATGTCTGCCATTCCGTAAGTGCAAAATGTGCAGGAAATTTAACATTATACCAAAATTGTGGTCATTCTCCACACCCCTGGCACCTGTATTTTGTTTCTAATGTCTAGTTTGTCCTCTCTTTAGGTGGGATAAACTACAGAAAACCTCTCAGGGGCAACACTTCTCTCTATACTGCCTGACTTCTGTCTGTCTCAAGTGGTCCTGTACCAAATAAAGACTACACTACTAATTTTAGACTGCCTCACAATCACTAATATACCTCTTTAAAACCTATAACCATTCATTTGTCTTACACATCCATGATGGGATCTTACTGTAACATTCCAGACTGCCCCTATCTCATTTAAGCCTTATATGCCTTAACTTTTGTCCTTGGCATCCAGACAATTCTTCTATTCTCAGGATGCTTTCTGCTGAACTTCCTGTCTATAAAAATGCGCTCAGGGAGTCTATCACTCTTCCAGTCTATTCCTTCCCCTTCCCAGAGCTTCCCCTTCTCTTACCATACCAAGCAATTATTCTTATTAATTATTCCAGCTAACAGTAATTATCAGCAGCATGCACCCCCAGCTACATTAATAACAGCGATCTCTAGGACACTGAGGAATTGGCTGAAAAGATTCACTTTGCTGCTTGGATTGCAGAGGAAGACAAATTCCTTTTCTTCCCTGTGTGTCAACTTTTTTATTATTATTATTATTTTAATTTTTTTGGGGGGGAGATTCTTACCACTTCCTTATTTTAAGATGGGCAAAAAGAGATCAGATGAAGAAATGAGGACTTACTGTATAGGCCTTATTGTCTAAGAAGAGTCAGGAATAGAGCTGGAATTGTTAGTCTGTGGATTTTGTACATGGTTTCTAAGCAGTCATTAATTGATTTCATTTTTTTAGCTTCTGATATTTATGGGCCAAATACCGAAATTTCTGCTTGGCCTCCAATAACCTGGGGTCTGCCTCAGGGTTAGAACTTTGAATTGTTTTCATCCGTTCCACAGTCACGGCTACCATTCAGCAGCAAATGGAATAAAATTTGGCCATGTTTCATCATCTGTAATATGTCAATATTTTTCATTTCACTGCTGAAAAGCATTGAAGATTTTTAAAGTGATGTCTCTGTGCAAAAGAAGAACAAACAAAAAGAAATCAGCAAAATATATCTTAGAAAGAAATGAAAAAAAAAAACCTTCTGCAAAAGGAGAGGTAAAAAATGTTTTCCCTCAAAATCGTTTACCATTTGCCTAAGCTGCAAAGTTTTTAATGACATTCTAGTGAAAATAGAGCGCTCTGGCTAAATTCCTTCAAACCCAATAAAGCAGATGACTGGGAACCATAATGGAATTGATGCTGTCAAGTGCATTTGCTTTTTTAATGCTAACATGTTTTTGGCTATTAAGAAACAAAAAACCTAGTGGTATATGATCAACATAGCTTTTGACAGGGGCATTGGAACCCATCTGGCTTATGGAGCCCCCACTTTTTTTTATTAGCTTGAGATTATAAAGTTGTAACACTGTAGTTTAGCTTCTGGCTTCTGCAATTGTAAATTGGCAAAGGGCTCACAATAAGGTGTGAGTTTCTGAAAACTAAAACACTCCACTGACCCCGTGCATGCTACACAGGCCTGCAGCAGATGTACTGGATGGAAGAAATACAGTAGCACTGTTGAAATGTTACTGATTGGTTCCAACTGAGTAGCTCTAGATATAAACCAGCTTTCAAAAGCAACAGATGAGATAAAAATGTCAGAAAAAAGCGTTAAAAGATGATGCCATATATTACTTAATGAAGTCACACAAGTCAAAAGTAAGCATCCTCCAGCAGTAATGGATGTACTCCATGAACATTAGCTCCACAGTTGTCAATATCTGTAATGACCAAAAAAAGCTTTCTCAATCTTTACGGATTTCTTTAATTTAAATAAGCCCTTTAACATAGAGAGGATTTGCTCTCTCAGTGTGCTTCATTAGTGTAGCTTACCACCACAAAACCTGGTTGTATTGAGAAAGATTGCCCCATTATCAAATAATTAGTACTGCTTTAGCAGGTGCATACACTTACCTTTGTAATTAAATCCTTGTTAAAACACCAAAATCCAAAGAATTTAAATGGTTACCTGATCCCAGAGGAAGTAGCCCAGAAAGTTATTCTATAAGGTAGATGTCATCTGGGAAAAAAGATACTGAGCAGAGCATCTTTTCCTCATGGGATGTTGATGAAGCACATCTGCACACATCATGCAGTGCAATAAAAATTGCAATGACAGTACTAGACAAACACCTACCGTACAAGAAGCCAGAGAAACCAAGCATGAGCCTGCACAGGATCATATGTTCTGTAATGGAGCTCTCACAGCTTCGTTAGTTTCAGAGTTACAAGCAAAATTAAAGATGATGATCCCAGTTTTAAATAATTCTTTGAAATATTTGCTAGTTTACTGTAGTCTACAATGTGACTTATTCCTGAATTCAGCTTCTGAAATCTTACCACAGTGGAACAACAATGGATACATGGCTACAGCTATTTTTGAAGAGCTGAGAATGCTAATAAAATCTGAAAGAAAATAATTAAAGTTGCAATAATCTCCAACAGTCATAAAAAAATCACATTTCTAATATGTTATAGTTACGTTTATATATTCTTGTGTTGTATGTTCTCCACAATTACAGACCAGTGAATGTCTGTATTAATAAAATATGCCAGCAAGTGGATTAGACAGACTATTACAATAAATTACTCAGTTGGCACTCTCATTGTCCTCACCAGAACTGATCAACCATAATTAGTTACTCCCCTACAGAGGTGTAGCAGTGCTTTTACTATAAAGAACACCGAGCAAGCTCCCATTGTCCTGGCTACTTGTATTCAGACTCCTAGTATGGATCAGAAACTCCAACCAAACTCTAGTTTCCAAAAGCCAGAGAGGAAATGAACAGATTGGAGTAGATTTGTTATCCCCCTCTCAGAAGAACTCTGCTGACCGAAACAGTAGGGACCAACATGAAAAATCATTTACAAGATCTGTGCATACTCATTGACTTCAATCTGTGTTCAAAGTTGTAGATTCAGTGCTGACAAAAGTACCCTTATATTTCAGATGTGAAACAGCTATAGAACAGCCAGTTTCTGGAACAAAGTTCTTAGATAAATGGAGTTAGTCCTGGAAATCAATTTAGACAAAGCTGCAGCAGTGCTGGTATTGGAATCACCAATTCGCTACATAATTTGAATAAATGGGAAAAGAGATGACTCCTGAGAGTAGCACTGGCAGCCAAAAGAATTATACTGATGGACTGGAAAAGCAAAGCCATGCCATGTATTGATTTATGGACTATTGCCCTTCTGGATGTAGCTAAATGTGAAAGAACTCCCTTTATTCATACTAATAAAGTGGACATAAATGCTCTCAGACAAAAACTGCTGCTGGAGTTTTATTGTGAATAGCTGGCATGTGGGATGGTCTTCCTTCACTTGCCCATCACACATGCTCTGTGGGCTGGTGAAGTTTGAGACATACAGAAAACAACAGGGACTTTTTCTAAAGTTGCTTAATTTGTTTGTTTGGGTCCTTTTTTTCCACTCAAAATGTTTTCCTTTGTCTTTTTTTGTTTGGTTTTTTTTTTCTTTCTTCTAAAACCTCTTGGTGTAAATTACAACTTAAGGTAGTCTATTATCATTTAACAGATGTAGTTCCATGATAGTCAAGTTTCAATGTTTTGGAGACAAGTGGTTTTTTTTTTTTTTTTCTGGCTTAGAAATTCTAGACAATGCTAAAGGAGCACGAACATAGCACATTACTAATCCTGCCCCCTTTGTGACAGGGTTATGACTGTGATCTCCCTGTCTACCTGCCAAATCAGGGTTGATACACGTCACACTCAATATGAGAAGACCTCTACGAACCAGCTCTCACTCCCTCAGCCAAACCAGTGCTCTCCCTCAGGCCTCGTTTATCTTTAGAGGACCCTCTGAAGATTTCCTGCTCTCTGCAAGTTCGTCTCCATCAAGATAAGTAATATGGGGAGCCCTACTGCATTCTGGCTGCTGCCAGAATTTTTAATGCTGTATTGATTAAACTGCTATGAGTGGGATGAAATTATGTGGTATTAGTTGTGCTGGCAACTGGTTTACCTCTGGGATCCTCATGTTGCTAGTGCTGGTGGAGCTAAGCCAGAATTAGGAACACTGGGAAATTAAAAAAAAAAAAAAATTAAGCCGTTATGTAGACGTGACCTTGGTAGCTGAAACTTAATGTCACAAGATGAATAGACCTTTTGGAGTCTGGGACACCGCTGTGTTCAGTGACAGGAGCTGGTCTATCTTCCCGGCAGAAAGGAAGGAGCCCTGCCTAGGAAGCCCTGAGTCAGAGCTGCACCAAGCACAGCTGAGAGTTAAGAAGAAAACCAAGCTGTTTCCTGCAGCTTTTGAAGAGCCAGTGAAATAAAATGAGTGAACGAGGTGGATTCTGGGATGTGCAGGTAAGTAGCTTTGTCCTGTTGTTCTGCTCCTTCCTAAAACATCCCCCCATTTGCTGTGAGAGACAATGGCCCTTTCTCCACCCCTTGACACTGTGCAATGAGACTCCTGCACCCAAGGGACTGAGGGAAAGTGAGTCAACCTGCTCCTGCAGGCTGCCTCCAGACCTGGCAAAAGGACTCTGAAGCAGAGAAGCTCTGGGCTGTGAAAGAAAACTCAGTCCCTGGAAAAGGAAGCAAAGACACTGATCTTGCTGTGACTGTGATGATGAGACCACCTATGAAAAGCTCAAACATTCCTCAGGTGCTTGTAGAACTCAGTGTAGTCCACAAATGATTGCCCATTCACTTACTCCTGAAATGGTTTTGTGTACACTTTACATGCAGAGTTTTTCACTGTTATCCCAATGAACCTGAAAAAGAGTTGCTAGTGCCATGGTGGACTTGGTAGTGATACAAAAACACATGGCCATCCAGGATTGCTGGACAACACGGCCTTCCACCCTCCCTGAGGTAAAATAGGGCCAGTCTGCTTCAGACACTGACCCCAGGGCTTAAACAGAAGCACTCTTTCTGAGGAGGGCTTCCCCAGGGCTCTCTGCAAAATGCTGGTGACAATTATCACCGTGTTCCAGACTAATTAATCTCACTAATGATATGACTTACAATGTGACTACTTCTAAGGCTACAGTACTTGACCTGTGTGAAGACAGAAGGAACATAGCAAGTTTGTTAAAATTAAACTGAGAATAGATTAACAATGCAATTTGTAAATATTGAACAAAGTTTAGGCTTCAGTCACACTGAAGAGAGAAATGCTTTGCATTTTTATAAGTGGAAAAGAAAAGGGAGAGAATTTGATGACACTAAACACTTCCTACCTTATTACTTATTCTATTGCAAATAATTCCAAAATTTCAAGAAAAATGCACCAACTCTGCTTTATACATCACAAAGAGGGGGAAAGTCCAACATTTTTAATTTCTGTGTTGACAAAACCCACCTCCAAAATATCTGGGACTAGATGGTTCCAGAATTTAGTGTGATATTGCAAAACCTGTCACGTCCAAGTTATTGGCTGAAGTTGAGCCTGAATGGCTAATGAAATGACTGAAAATTATTGTCAGCTGAAAGGTCTTCAGTGGTCTGTGAAAATTGCAGTCTGTGATGTAGAATGGTGGCTGCCATTTTAAGTATACATCTGCACACAGTGTTGGATACCAAAAAAGCAAACCACAACAAACAAACAAACCCCACACCATTAAAAACTTAATTTGTCTGTAGGAGGGATGGATTGGAGCAGATGAAAGATGGAGATGGGGTCAGAGAATTGGAGTTAACATCTTCCTTTCATCAAATGTGCCACAGTGTTGTAACAAACACAAGAAATCAGAAGCAGAGTATGCTTTGGCAGAATGGTTCACAAGGCATTGCGAGGAGTGTTTACCTTATGAGTCTTGTAGTGGTTTAGATCCGTCTAAGTTGTTTCCCAGGTAAAGGCTGGCCCAGCCCATTCCTGGTAAATTGCTTATAATCTGAACTGATGACACTGAAGTTAAAGAGTTTCAGTGAGTGTGATTGCAGAATGTTTCCATCTATCAGCCCTGATGCCCAAGAAAGCAAAAGATACGATCATTTTGCTTCTTGTCTATATTTTGGAGGTAAATACAAGAACTTATCCCCCACATGTCTGAATATGTCTAATTTTCATGACACTGTGCCTGTGTGGGACTTAAAAATGATGGAGCAGAATCATTACAGTGTCATTGATTCTTTGCAGTGTAAGAGCTTTTGGAAGTCAGATTACTGCAAAGCTATACACTCAGGGTAATAATCTCTGCCACTTCCTGCATCAGAGCAGTGTTGTGAGATGTTGTTTAAAAATCTCTTCTTCTTTCAACCTTCTGCAAACAAAACTGTGTTTTCCCCTCCTGTTTGGGGCTGACCTCACTACAGCCCTGTGCCACTCACACAACAAAAATACCCCTAAAGTGTGAAGCTGCAAATCCAGAGGGAATCCCCTTCCCTGGACTACTCATCTCCTTCAGTATGAGCTTTGCTGAGCTCTTATTCAGCAGATGGTGTGGAGAGATAGCCTCCAAAACCACAGAGACAAATATTTGATTTGGATGAGTACATTAAAGATTACTCACTTCTCCCCTCAAATTATCTGTGTTTTGCAGAAAGAACAGAGACGATCATCCCCTCAAACAAAAGTGATTTCCAGCTGTTGGGGCTGAGTTTTGAGGGCATGGTTCAAGCTAGTAGAGCCTAAGCCCAGTGCCTCTGGAAGGCAAGGTGTCAGTCAACTGGCATTTGCCAGGACAGAGCAGAAATGAGAGTGGGTGCAATGAGTGGACCAGGGTGTCATCTCTGCCTTCCCTCTCTGGGCAGCACTGGCTCTTGCTCTGGATCTTTAAGTGGCCACAGTGCATGCTGAGGAGAGCTGGCAATGCAGGGCTGGTCATTTGGGGAAAAATCTCAAGGAGGCCCATCACCTACTTTGGGCACTCTGTGCATGTACATACACATCTGTGTACCTTCAGACTGGCCTGTCTTTAAGATTTATCTCTGTGCTGACAGCTCACAAATGTACTTGTCTGTTTTCCCCGTGGGTCTTTGTACCTGTCTTTCTGGTAAATTATTGTAATTAAATTAAACATATTGACAAAAGCAAGTTATTCTACATTTCCCTCCTGCCTCTGCCTTCCTCTTTCTGCTGCCCCCTACTACTGTTCATGCCATAACAAGACCATTTCCAAAATCTCTTATTTCTGCTAGACTTCAAGCTTCTCAAAAACACTTTCTGTCACTCTCCAGAAATTATGTTACTTTCTTTATGATAGAATGTTCCTTTCAATAACCATATCTCTCTTATCTGCCACCCTTTGCTTTGTTTTCTCTCTGCAGCCTGTATGCATTTCACCTCCTTCAAAACCTAGTTACCAATATTACCTTGTTTAGCCCTCTTTTAAACTATTACATTTCTCCATAGTACTTATGAGCACAACAAATTCCAGTTTTTTATGCCTGCCTTCCTCCATGCTGGACTGCACTCCTTATTTCCTTTCTTAATGCCTCCCTCTGTGTAGTTTGTAGCCCTGCAATGTTGTTTCTTCATTCCTGTTTCTTCTTATGCTCCTGGTCAATGCAGAGGATGTATGTTCCATGTGCAAACTATAACCTGTATCCTTGCATTGATTTTTCTTTTTTAAGGTTTACAAAACTCACTGATACCAATTCACACTCTGTTTCAATGTCATAAAGGAAGGAATGAAAGAAAATGTTATATTAGTGTTTCATGTAGACTGCTCCAAATTCACGTGCTATTACTGATCTTTCAAACTTCCTTGGGATAGAAGCTACCTTTATTTTTACTATCTAGTGTTCCACAGAAGCTGCTAGGAAGAAATAATAGATGGCAAAAATGATGATATTTATCTTTCCATTTTACTAATGATGCTCTCACCCTTTCTACATACAGCACTGAATGTAATAGGCAAGCAGTACTACTCTAATTGTATTTGATGTGGGGAATGCTTTGCTCCCAAATATAGGACCCGTGAACATTAAGCTGCAAGTGCAACTGCTAATAAACTAACTGTGAATATTATTCCAGTATTCCCTTTGTAATCAGAAGGTTTCATCACTGGTCCATTTGCTTTACAATCTTGACAAGTAGCAAAATGTATCCAAGGCAAAAATGAAACAGGGCTTTTTTACAGTCTATGCTTTATCACTACTTCAGTGATTTTTCAGTGCTTCAGCAGATACAGTACAACTGGATTAACTAGGTAGGGAACCTTTTACTCTTAGGTCATCAGTTCACATCTGAGACAGGTTGGTATTGACCAAAAGTCACTGTAGCATTATAATTTTAATAAAGAGCGAGCGAGAGAGGCCTTCAACAGGCATAAAACAATGCTTTAACTTTCTTAAGCTGCCCACAGCATACACAACTAGACCAACTTTGTTGCCTGCCAAAGTCAAACTGATAGAGAGTTAGACGGTCATCTAGTTGCCAGATGTCTGGCTGTGTCACTTTCTGGCACTAAGCATTATGTAGAGACAGATCTATGGATTGGATCAATTAGCATTACACTTACCATCTGACAACTGTTCGGTCGCCTTCGCCCAGTTCCTAGAGGACAGGTGTTCGCATCACAGAAATCACCATCACAATTGGTACGACTAATTGATACGGTGGTTGGCAGTCACAGCAGAGAGGACAAGGGCTGAATTAGCACCGAGACCAAAGCACTGTTTCACCCCTAGAGAAGGTCTCTTCAGCTCAGGATGTCCAGGGCGTTTGGAGGATGCCTTTCTGCCACTGCATGTGTTGTGCTGAACAGAATCTGCTCTGTTTTCGGATCCAGTAAAATTATCCAGCACTAAATTCAATGAGGTTTCCTGGGGTACAAGGGAAAGAAGAGAAAGAGAGGTGAGTGTTAGATATCTTTAAAAAGATCTTCTCAAAAAAAAAATATCCCCATTTCACTAGTATCTTCTGAGGTTTCTTTTGTCTGGACAAAAAAAAAAAGAGATCTTAACAGCATGAGTGTGGTACACAAGTTTGAGGAAAAGTGAAAAAGTACACTTGCAGAAATACTCAAACATTTACAGTAACTCTAGTGCTCCCTCATTTCTTCTGGTTTACACTCTAGACAGTCATGTAAAGAGCTTCATGGGTATATTCTCTTGTGGAGCTTGTGGTATACTTGGTGATTAGACAAATGGGGTTCTGCTTTGGCAAATGTCCATTGCTTTCCCCATCTGATTTACAGAATATGCTATAAAATGCAAAGGAAGGCAATAAACCTCCCATCTGCAGCTGAGATTTCCACTTTGCCAAAGACCCTTTTGCTATCAGCACCTTTAACTATGACTTTCAAAGAAGAGAGAGGTGTAATTTTTTTTCTCTGGAAGATATTTTACTACATACATTAGCAGCATCATCCCACCCTTATGTGAATTGATTCTGAATGTTAATCTAAGAATGAAAAAGCCAATAATTGTGTAAAATATAAATAGATCTTTGGGCCATTATTTTATCTAAAAGGGAAGGCAAGAATTTCAGCTGCTTTCATATTCTTTTTGCACTCCAGAACAATTCTACCTTTTCATGGTCTATATGTCAACTGTACCTTATTGATTTTTAATACTTTCAGCAGATGCAGCATTATTACAGCCAATAATGCAAATGCTTGAAGTGAGAAATGCAATTAGAAGACATCAAATACTTTGCAAACAGGGTCATGGGGAAAAACAAATAGTTTCAGTACTGGGATTTTCTGGTCTTGGCTTTGTATTGTTCAGAGGTTAAAAAAACCAAGAGAAATTCTACTCTCCTATGTCTAATATAAAAGGATTAAAGAAGAGCAGACATGAGTCAAAGGTATTTGCCCCTAAAAAGCCCATACATAGCAAACAGCTGCTACAACAGAGAATGTTCATTGACTGTAGCCTTAATTTGAAAGGTATTATTATCATTAATTTTGACAAGTAGCCTCTCCTTGGGGAATCCAAGCCTGAGCCATTCAGGCTTTTCCTTCAGATCAGGTAAGTAATCCCTAACTATGCAAAGGGCCCAAATGTGTTTCCTTTCACCTGATGAGAAGTCCAAACCAGCAAGATCAAAACAGCTGCTTTCAGATTGATGACTGACTACAGAAAACAATCAGGAAACAACAAACAAAACATAAACCTTTGCAAAAACACAGAGAAACAATATGCCCAGGTTGCTGCTAGCAAAATGACTCATTCCACTCCTTCCCATCAGGCATGCCAGGGCACTTTCCACCTCTCACCACGCAGCACCTATGGGCCTGAACTGAGACATTTCCTCCCCTGCTCTGTGGCTGTACAAGTGTTACTCATTGGAGGGGTCGCAGAAGGCTCACACAGGTACAAAAGTCAGATGCTGATCTTTCCTTCTCCTCCTGCCTGACAGGGATCTTACTTTCTCATACCAAGGGACAAGTTAATTCAGACTCAACAGTGCAATGTCTCATCTTGAATAGTTCCCTGTTGCAGGCATTTTTAGTTCTGACAGCAGAGTGTCCTCATCCCCTTTCAAATTTAATTTGCTTTATTCTAAGAAAAAGCTCTCAATATTCCACGTTTTTTTAATCCAGTGGATAAAACTAAAGGACGTGTTCTTAATCTGTAGAAGGAGGCTAATCACTAAGTTACTCTGAAAAATGCTCTGCAAATTTATTTCTGTCATTTTTTCTTGAAGTAAAAATCCAGCTAGTCTACAAGTTCTGAATTTTCCTATCTCCAAAATTTTATTGTATTTTATTATAATGCACACTGTAGTTTTTAATCCAAATAAATTATTCAGATTAGGAGAGAGGAATCGTAAAAACCAGTGGTTGTCACGTCCCCATAAGTAAGAAAGCTTGCTTTGCTTTCAATAAATTCAATACTAAGAATCTGTCCCTGCTGCCAGGTATTGCTCATTTGTGGATGCAAGACAAAATTAAGTAGTTCAATTTCTGATTGCTGGTACTGGACCAGACACAGCAAGTGCCTTCCTTGGGTCCTGCTGGAAATCTGAATTCCAGGATGCTGATGGCGAAGCATTTCCCAGGCACCCGGTTCTGCCCACAGAGTGCTCACCATGAAGTTGTGCTGCTGCCTGGGCTTGGCTCTTCCTTCGTTTCATTAATTTTCATCCCTCACCCCAGCGACAGCAAAATGCATCAGCCTTCTGAACTGCAAGGGAATGGATGGAAAGAGGATTTCCTCTAGCTCCTCCTTGCTCCAAAAGACTGAATGCTTTCCCTGTGGTGATTCCCTGGTTGACAATTCCAGAACTGCTAGACAAGCATATAACCAGGCATCACAGAGCTAACAAAAATACTCTTTTTCCTATGGACACCTATGAGGAGAAACTTCTTACCCCTCAGGCAAAATTCTGATAAGTGAGAGCACCCTCTGCTGGGATCTCTCTCTTGTCCTTGTCCTCACAGAACAGCGTCTTTTTTCTTTCTAACATATACAGTATTTACAGAAAAATACTCCTTGTCACTATTTCCTAAAGCAATCAATTATTTATCCCCAAACTTTTTCTCCCCTATTATCTGTTGCATTTCATATGATGATAAGATACCTGTCGTCTGTGACAGCTTCTTACTGTGAGAAAAGAAAATGAAGTTGAATGAGGGACAGACTGGCCCCCAGAAAACAGAACTCTGCCTTTGAAGAGAACAAAAATACCTCACCCATTTGCCATATCCTTTCTTCTCTGGTGATACAACCATTCATCCACATGTTCTGAGATTCTGAGGAATCTCAGCCTTTACCATGACCACGGGACAAATCATGTACTCATTCAAGTGACCACTTGCAACTTACATGAGAGGTTAATTCTCTACTTCTCTTGACTTTTTAAGCCCCTGTCCAAAATTACTGTTGTTGTTTTGTTTTGACTGAATTCTCCATATGCCCCAGGTTTACAAAACACTGTGGAGCATTTGTACCTCTCCAGAGCCTCTTTCTTTCAAAAATCCTCCTTCCCAGTGATATAAGGCATAGAAATGCAATGTTTAACTGGGTCAACAAATTGCAAATTTATTCAGTGATGCTGACAAAGAGAAGATGACAAATGACATGAGTAAGTCCTGACTAATTTCCAGTCAAATCAATGTTATTGAACATATCAGGAGAACAGTGTCATTTATACTCCTTTTTTATTCTTTACAGTTGTGGACAGCTGGTAGAGGTATTGCATGTTTAGGTGTTGTACCCCTCACAAACCATATGAAGCTGACCATGAGAGGAGGCTGCAGGGTCTGCTCCCCCCTGCCTGGTCCTGAGTCTGAAGTTGTCTACTTTGTGGAAAAAGGGTGTGTTCCATATTCAGGGCAGGAGGTATGGTATGCTTCATGAAATTGTCATCCAGAAACAATCAAGAATCTACCCCAAAGTAAATATACATTGTGTGAAGTCCCCTCCATGCCTTGGCTATATTCTGGATCTGCACTGCCAGGACTAAGAAATAACTGCAGGGAGTATGGGTAGCACACAGACTCTGGGTTTTTTGGCAGAAATGCCTGACCTCTGGCAGATCTCTTGAGATATCCTGGTTCCCAGATCCCAACTGCTTTGCTTGTTCCAAGAGGAACAGGGGAGGGCAAGAGATAAATATACACTTAATGCCTTCCTGATGGAACTGTCTGTAGAAAATTCCTCAAGGGAGTTTCCTGTCCTTTTTTGCTAGTTGTTGTGAGTAGGGAATTAATTGACCCATTGGTAGGGTTATTGGAATTTTTTTCATCCAGAAAACTTAAATGAATATAGTAAAGCTATTTATGGGCTGTCCTAGTATCTTAAAAATAATACTGCAAATAAAAGAGTTATTAAAATAACAATGAGCCAGAAAGGGAATGAAATTCAACCAACAGCACTGTTTATGAACTGCAATGGGTCTCAGACAAGGCTGAAACTTTTCTCTCAAGGTGCAGCAGATACAGAATATCAGTTTTTTTCTATTAAATGCTTTTTCTAATACTAAGGGGAAAAAAAATTGCAACCCTTCTCCTGACACATCTGAGTCCAGCATATGCCCCAATACTGGCCTGTGATTGTAGGAGAGCTGTAACTATTGTACTTTTGTTACAGGAATTCTGCCTTGCTCCCCCAGCACAGATGCAAACACATCAGATATTAAACCTGGGAGGATAATGCTGATGCCCTGCATTGCAGGCTTCCTTTGATGGCTCCAGGGGATATAGAAGTATTTGGCCGTTTCCTCTCCAGAGGCATCTGGTTTAGTCAGGTGGTTCTCAGTGCACATGGTCACATTTATTGTTTGGTTCATTCTCCATTGTGCTTCTTCCCCCTCCCCAACGTTTTATCTGTCCTGGCCTTTCCCAAGGACTTTTACACAGAACTGAAATATTTGTTTATTTCTGGCATTTCCATCTGGTGTTAAGAGGATGAGAAGCAGGCTCATGTCACTGACACTCCCTGACCACCAGAAGGACTTACAGATCTGGGTTTTTATGTGTCTCCCCACCTCTAATGCTATGAGTGCTATGAGATCCTGTGAAAGTCCTGGTAAGTATTCCCTTGTAAGGGCACCATTTCTTTCACCAAGGCCCAGCATTTTGCAAATCACATACATCCATTGTCACAACACATTCTGCAGACCCTAGAATGTTATAAATGAAAAAATAAAGCAGCACTGGGTACTAAAAGGTGTTTTAGTTCTCAGAAAAGCCCTACTTCTTAAGTGGCTGAGCGGAACAGAGCCACAGATAGGTTACAATTTTAGGTTATCTGCATGCTTTTTTTTTTTTTTTTTTTTTTTTTTTTTTTTTTTTTTTTTTTAAAATTTTTTTTTTCCCCTTTTTTTNCATTTCTATCTAACAGTTTTTCTGTCACCTGTTTTACAGAATCACAAAATCACCAAATTGCTGGGGTTGGAAAGGATCTCTGGAGATCATCTTGTTCAAACCCCTGCCAAGGCAGGGTCACTTAGAGCAAGTTACACAGGAATGTATCCAGGTAGGTTTTGTGTGTCTAGAGAGAGAGAGAGAGAGAGAGAGTCCATGACCTTTCTGGGCAGCCTATTCCGATGTTTTGTCAGCCTCAACATAAAGAAATTCTAACTCATTTTGAGGTGAAAATTCTTTCATTTTAGTTTATGGCCACTGTTCCTTATCCTGTCACTGAGCATCACCAAAAGGAGTCTGGCACCACTGTCTTAACACTCACCTTTGAGATATTTATAAGCATTAATGAGAACTCCTCTCAGTCTTCTCTTCTCTAGACTAAACAGGCCCAGCTTTCTCCCATAAGAGAGATGCTCCAGGCCCCTGATCCTCTTTGTGGCCTCTGCTTGACCCTCTCCAGTAGCTCCTCGTCTTTCTTTACTACTGTACTAGATAAATCTCTGTTTCACATCCTGTTCAAAATAATCTGAAGTATTTCTGCATTGGTTTTCCTTCCACCTTCAGTAGTGCCAGGAAATGGCTAAAAGACCTTCATAGTCCCCAGTTTAGGCCCAAAGTTCTTTGAAGCCTTGATAACAACTAGATGTTCCCTGTGCAGGCCCTAAGGAAGTACATTCTCTAACAACTACACTTACAGGAGTCTTTAGCTGAGATGGAAGTTGCAGAGGTGTTGGCCAGATGCTAAAATTCCAACACAAGTTCTTTCTTGCCCTACTTGTAAAATATTGTTTTATCAAACAATGTTTTGGAAATGCACTGGACATATGCTGGAGATCAATTCTGTAGCACTGAGCATCTGTTTCTCCAGCCTGCATGGAAGGCACCAAGTTTTAATTCTCAGGTAGGTCAGAGGTGGGTTACAAGCAGCACCTGGGGGTCAGATCATTCAGAGCCTTCCTCTGTAGGACCACACTGTAGTTTTTATGTTTAAATCAAGGACTCCTCCAGATGTGAGGTCTTCCCATCCATACAAAGCTTCATCTCATAGAAGTTTGTTTCATATGGCAAGACATCCTTGGCAGTTAGTCAGAATTTACTAGGAAATCTCTGTTATATTGCCTCTGAAAAGACCATGAAAATGCTTTTTTTTTATTAAGATTTTAATAAATTAGGATATCTTCAAATTTTTCTTCTCAAGATAGATACTTGTACAAAAGAAATGATACGTATAGCCTATAATTTTCTATAAACCAATAACTGATGTCCAGGGGGAAAGAAAACACAAAATAAAATTTAGCAGAGTTGGGAGAATCAAGAACACACAGAGTGCCTCCTCTGCACTACTAAAAATAATATTTTGTTAAACACTTCAGGCCCAGGATGTTCATATTCAGATGAATATGCCAATGTATGGTCTGTGCCTCAGTAGACACCCTCAGATCCTACAGAAGGTGGTTTACAAGGTCCAGCACACCCAGAAATACTGAGAATGTGTAGAGTTAATGCAGAAATGTTAAATGATCCTTTGTCTGAAGCCAGGCTGAGGAAGAGAATGTTGGTTGGTGATAAGCATGCAAGAATATCAGTCCTGGTGGCAAATCACTTCTACCGGTGAGTCACCATGGCTGGGCCTTGTTCCTTCCTGGGGGCATGTCCTTTCTGCCCTTTCTCAGACAAATCTGAAGCAGACTTAAGCTTCACTCCTTACAATATTTTCTTCCATTTGCTCAAAAGGTACTATTTTTCCACAAACTTTCTGGCAACAAAGAATTCCTCAGAATAGCAGAGGGAAATGTAAGAGAAAAATGGGCCGGTAAGGTTACATCATCTCTTAAATTCTTCCAAAATTGAATTCACAAAACAATAGTGAGTTAGTTGCCAAGCCAGGGTTCAGAATGATTGTAAATAAACGGGAATCTGTGCTGAAAAGGGATACATTGGGGATACATGGCATTTTGGGGTTGAAATATTAGACTACTGCACGGTAGTGCTGTACAGTAATTACATTTTCCCTTTCTCTTACATTTCCTTCTACTAATGGAATATAGCATATACAAATTTTTGCAGGAGAAAGTGTAAAGTGACATCTCCCTTTGGCTGAGAAAAATCTCAGCTAAGTTAAAGAGATCACAGTTTGATCACCAATTTAATCATTTAAGAGTAGACCTTTGTGCATGAAGATGATTGTATAGGAAGTAAAGAAAGGTGTCAGTGGCTGGAGGCTACTGAATAAGTAGAACCACTAGTTGCATTATTAAAAGAAGTTGTGTCTCTAATTTTTTCCTGCGGCACATAAAACCAAAAGATAACTCTCAAATGTCAAAATGCCACTGTTAGTAAATGTAGTGCAGGAGACAAAATTCCCAGTGCTACTATAGGTAAAACAAATTTTAAGGAGGATTCTAGCTCTTTTGTAATGATGGAATACAACCTTAGGCAATATAAATTCATAATCTCTCAGGACAAATGGCCTTTAAAAATGCAAAGGATTACCCAATTCACCACTGAAAGAGGATTTGCTCTGGCATCCTTACAATGCCTGTAATACATACTATAGAACTTCCCATTAACATGATACTGGCATTATTTTTGAGTTTTTCATCCAAACCTGATAGACTGTCAATAAAGTCATGATAGTAATAACGTCTGCGTTAGCCTGTCTGAGTTCTTTTCATTCCTTCTGCTTCCTGCTTCCCCACTGCCTCTCCGGGCAGAGGGTTTATGCAAGCCAGCAGAGCAGAGCAGCTGGGGAGCTGCCTTGGTCAGGTGCACAGGAATTTTACCTTTGTTACTCAGTTGTGCAGAGTGTGTCTGGCTCTGCATTCTCAACCCTCTGGTAACTGTGATCCCCCTGAGGGGGTTCATGATGATGGATGGTATGGAAGTGGGGAGGAGGGTAGAGCTGATGTATGGGTCAGAAGTTGCAGAATAACAGAATGTGCCAAGTTGGAAGGCACCCATGAGGCATTGAGTCCAGCTCCTGGTCCTGCACAGCACCATCCCCACCCCATATGCCTGAGAGCACTGTCCAAGCACTTGAGCTCTGTCAGGCTTGGTGCTGTGATCACTTCTCTGGAGAGCCTCTTTCAGTGTCCAAGCACCCTCTGGGTGAAAAACCTTTCCCTAATATTCAACCTAAACCTCCCCTGACACAACTTCAGACCCTTCCCTTGGGTCCTATGAGTGGGCAACACAGAGAAGAGATCAGTTTTTTTCTCTCCTCTTCCCCTCACAAGGATGTTGTAGACTGCAATGGGGTCTCCTCTCAGTCTTGTCTGCTGGAGCAGCAGATTCCACACCATTTCAGGCTTGACTGGGAGTTGATCATTCTCACAATCATGGTCCTCCAGCTCAGGGCACTGAGACCTCCTTGGTCTGTCATCTGTGTTGAAGATAGAGGAAAAGAATGTGTTAAACACTTCTGCCTTGTCCATGTCCCTGTTTATGATGTGACCAACCTCATCCTGGAGCAGGCTGATGTCATTTTTATGCTGCCTAATGCCATTAATATATTTGAAAAAACTTCTATTGTACCCCACATTTCTAGCCAGCTTCAACTCCAGTTGAGCTCTGGCCACATGAATTTTCTCCCTACAGTGGTGAACAGAATCTTCTTCCCATGTCACTTGATCTTGCTTCCACTGGGCATATACTTTCATTTTCAGCCTTATTTCCAAGAGAATAATCCTGTTCAGCCAAGTTGGCCTTTTGCCTCACCTGCTTGACTTCTGACATTTGGGAATTGCCTTCTCCTGTGCTCTTCAGAGGTCATGTTTAAAAAGTGATCAGCAGTGATGGACCTCAACAACTGCAAAAACATTTTCCCATAAGACCTTATTTACTAATTCCCTGAGCAGCCTGACATCTGCTCTCCTTATTTGTGGAGCTGAGGTTTTGCTGGCACTTTACCTGTTGTCCAACAGAGATTTTAAACTTGATCACTTTGTGGTTGCTGTGGCCGAGACAGCAGCCAATCTCCACTTCACTCATGAGATCCACACTGTTGACAAGAAGCAGATCGAGGAGGGCATCTTTCTGAATCAGCTCCCTTAGCACCTGTTCCATATAGTTGTCATCCAGGTTTTTTAGGAACCTTTGGGCCTGGGTTGTACCAGCTGTGTAATGCTCCCAGTTAATTTCTGGCAAGCTGAAGTCCTCTACAAGGACAAGGGCAGTTAACATGAAAGTGTACCTTAGTTCCTCAAAGGATAATTTGTCAGTGCCATGGCCCTGGCTCAGAGGTCCATAGCAGACTCCCACAATGACATCCACATTACTTGTTAGTCCCTTGATTCTTACCCAGAGGCTCTAAACTGTGCCATTGTGACCTCCATATATTCCATCCCTTCCATGAAATACAATGCCCCCTCCACTCCTCCCCCCCGCCCCCACCTCCTCTAAGGACAGGATTCATCCCACCAGGTTTCACTTATGCCAATGATGTCAGTTCTCTGGGACAGGGCCAAAATTTCCAGCTCCTCTTGTTTGCTCCTCATGAGGGGTGGTTAGTGCAGAAACACATTTCAACTGTGGTACAGTGTAGCCAACATCTTGTGAAGCAGGTTAAGGGATACCATTAGTGCTTGTTTCCTCAAGTTTTGTCTCACCATCCCATCACTTACCACTGGCAAGACTGGTTTTACTCCTTTCCCCCTTCCAAGCTAATTTAAAGTTCTGTCAAGGACAAGCCCCACTAGCTCCTGTGCCAGAGCTCTTTTTCCCCTCTGAGTGTGTCCCATCAGGTATCAATAGACCAGGTGTTGAGTAGATCTTTCCATGGTCAACAAATCCAAAATTTTTCCACTGACACCAGCCTTGGAGCCATGCATTGATCTGATGGATCTGCCTATTCATATCAATTGTCTTCATTGTTACTGGAAAAATCAAGGAAATCACTACCTGTGCTTCTGATCCTCCTACCAATCAGGGAAAGGGATTGTTTCTGCAGTGCGTTTTCATGCTGGTCCCCAAATGATCTGGTCTTGCCTCTCCAAATCTTTTCACTCTGTCTTGAGCTGTAGCAGGCTGACTTATTATCCCAAACTGAAATACTTCTCCTACTGTTTGCTACATTCATTTTGGCAAGCAAAGTTTGATTTTTTTTTTAAAAGTGAAACAAATGACAAAGCTTAAAGTAGCCTGCTTAATTGTGAGTAAAAGGCCTTGCCACTGGACGGATGACTGACAGCCTGTGTGAAATAGGTTTAATGATTCTGCTTCGGTTATAAAAGACAAATGTTCACCTCGTGCCACCACTCAAGCGCACAGCACAAATTAGTATTATCTTCGTAAATATCACCATTACTTTTCATTATTAAATTTACTCTCTTTTTTTCTTTCCTAAAAGTGAGAAAGATGGGATGAAACCCAAACACATTTTTTTGGGTTTTTTTTAAACTGTGTCTTTTACTAGAAGGACAATTTAGCCAAATGAAACCTTACTGCATCTGGACTAAGAATGCCTATGCCAAAAATGTGATGAGACTTATGTAACAGCCATGATGTTAAGTCTTCAAAAAACAGTCATAAAGAAACAGATTCTTAATTGAAAGCAGGCTGCTAATAACAGTGCTCTTTCAAATAAATGTTTGCTATCAAACTAAATGTTAAAAGAATGATTTTTCTATGCACATAGTTTATAAATGTGATCGGTTTACTCATTTAATAGTAGTTCTGTATATTCAGTAGTGATAAATTCATATTTCACCTTGTATCATTCTGTAAGAGATATGGTCACTGTATACTGGTTTGAAAGAGTTAAGATTCAAAATGAAGAAGGAAAAGCAGTTTAGGTTGTGTTCAGCCTACACAGAGCAATATGAAATAAAATCCTAATATGCTCTTCTATATTTTACCTTCACTCTTCTGCCTGGAACAATTTAACCAGATGCTCTACTGATTGCCTTTACCACTGTATAATGAATTTTACTCTGCTATACATTGTGGACATTCAAGACTTAGTAAATCTTCAGAGAAAAGTCTGGGTCAATGTCTGTGCAGTGCAGATTTAAGGTCCTTTACTTGGAGTTCTGATTAGCTTTCCTCAGATGCTCATTCACTTCTGTGAGGTTTGGACTTTAATGCCATAACTGTAAAGCAGAGCTTAGCTTGCTTGTGCAGAGCCAGCTGTCTCCTGAGGTTTCTCCTGCAACTGCTGGAAACCAATTTGCCTCCATCACTCCAGCTCCTTAGCTCAAACTGGCAAACTGACTGGTTCACATCACAGGGTGGCTTTTTTTTCTTTTTTCCTTTTCC